>CM057088.1:1900000-2092500 GCA_029959045.1 Taenioides sp. WSHXM2023
AGTGGTCCATGGGTGTATACTAGTCTATGTGCTCTTATACTTGTTCTGATACAGCTCAGATCATTCTAAAGACATTCAGGAAAGATTCATTTCTGTCCTGTCAATGGAACTTTTTTTTTGTATCGATACAACCTCAAGTTTAGTTTATTTCTGGTTTATTTCAAAAAGCACCATGTGCAAATACATGTATCTCTTATACGAAGAGGTGCTTCACACCAGATTTAGTCAAAGCTCGTTTCCCTCTGCAGTCCTCACGCAGGTTACAAACAATGAATCCACCCATTTAAACTCACTGTCCCATTCTTTCATTTCAACACATCACATTCACATTTCCACATTGATCATTTAAAATGACCATACCGGACATGACCATATAAGTCTGCACTATGGTATACCACGAGTGTAGACAGAGCTGGCTCTCTGAAAGGATTTTTCTAACATTTGAAGAGAAGTCCCTCAGCTCAGAGGAGAGTTTCAGCCTGTCCTTTCTTTAGCGGCCTTATATGAATGGAGTATCTAGTTTTGATACTAGTTTATTATTGATTAGTATCTGATTTTCGATACTTTTGACAATCCTAGTAGATAGGCCTTTCACAATAATTACTATTATTGACTCATCGTTCAATACATGACAGATGGAACATTACATTTTAGGGGTCAGTATTTATCATGGGTACTTTTTCTTAGTACTACTGGGAAACTTGATTATTTTTCTGTACTATGGAAAGATTTGAGCTGTGGAGGGTTGAATTATGAACTTCTATCACTCATTATGGAGACAAACTAACTCCTTAAGTTTTGCTTTCTGTCATTTATTGATTGCAGCTCATGTTTTTTTACTTTAGAATGGTTTTTGGGGGATAACTCTGCTTTAATGGTTTGGTTTCAATATGATCGTTTGTCGTCTTTATTGTACTTAGCGATGTCTTGCACTTTAAAATGTGTTGTGAGGACAGGCCTGCTAGCAGAGACACCTCTATGCCCTGGTTTAACTCAGAGATATGAAGAGGTGGAGAGTATTTTTAGCAGCATGAGTTCACCTGCTGCTTTCACCTGGGACAAAGAAACAGGCCACAAGCAGCTTCTATTTCAAACTCTACAGACAACATGGAGTTTGGGCCCAGACAGCTCAGAAATATCGAAGCAACCACTGATGATGGAGCCAGGCTCAGGATTGGGACTAAACCATCTGGGAAAATATCTCATCGTGATTTTTCTGACAAACATTGAGATTGCGATTATATTTGTGATTTCTGTTTTAATTAAAGGATTATGTTCAAAGTTCACATTTTCAACACGTCCAGAAGATTGACAAAAAGACTGAAATTTGAACTGACACAACTGACACATTTCAGAACATGTTTGTACAAATCTAAACTACAGGGTTAACAATTTTTATGCAGAATAAGACCCCATGGAGACACAGGGAGGGCATCTGACATACAGGAGGAGCATCCGACATGCATTGACATTTCAGAAGATGTTTGTACAGGGTATGCACAATAAGACAGGAGATTTTGTTGTCTGTGGTACATTTGGTAATTGTGTTGGTTCAAATGGCAATTTTGATTTAATTGTGATTAATCTAGCAGCTCGGATGGGGATGGTCCAGTGCTTGGTCCAGCTGTTGTGTTTATTGAACCAGGGCTAAACTCACAATAAACTCAAACTAAATCAGGTCTTGATGGTGAATACTCAGTAGTTTTTGTGAGTGTTTGTGGTGAACGCAGAAGAAGTGATTAAATCTGGGGAAAACCCAAACCACAGACATTGCACTTAAATGTGGAAACTACATTTCAGATCATATCTATAGAACAGAGAGGCCACTTTCACATGTCCAACTGTCATCAAAACTCTATCTGCAGGTTTTCTACTTTGTGTTGATTGAAAAGGGACATTTGTGACTTGAGCCAGTTTAGTGTTATCCTGCTGTCTCATTTATTAAAAAGAATCAGAATCAGAATCAGAATCAGAAAAGCTTTTATTGCCATTGTCAGTGAACACAATTCACAGACTAGGAACTTGCTTTGGTGATAAGGTGCAACATAGAACACTGAATAATAATAATAATAATAATAATAATAATAATAATAATAATAATAATAATAATAATAATAATAATAATACAAGTAGAGATATCACAGTTATAAAGGATAATAATAATAATAATGATAATAAAGTATCACTATTTGAATAAAGTAAGAGCATGCAAAAAGATTAAGATATATAATAAAAATAAAAATATTCAAGTATATACAGAGCATCAGAACAACAGTGCAAACCGACAGTGCAAAGAGCAAGTGACGTGACATGACTTATTTAAAGTGACTGGTATTATAAAGTGTCCTTAGTACAGGTGTTATAAGTGTTCATAAAGTGTTTATGAGTCCAACGGCAGAGGGGAAGAAACTGTTCTTATGGCGAGAGGTTCTGGTCCGTATGGACCGTAGCCTTCTGCCAGAGGGAAGTGGCTCGAATAGTCCATGTCCAGGGTGAGAGGGGTCAGCTGCTATCCGGCCTGCACGCCCCCGAGTCCTGGAGACGTACAGGTCCTGGAGAGATGGAAGGCTACAGCCGATCACCTTCTCAGCAGAGCGCACTATGCGCTGCAGTCTCTGTCTGTCCCTGGCAGTGGCCCCAGCGTACCACACAGTGATGGAGGAGGTGAGGATGGACTCAATGATGGCCGTGTAAAACTGCACCATCATCTGGGCAGGCAGCTTGGCTTTCCTCAGCTGCCGCAGGAAGTACATCCTCTGCTGGGCTTTCTTGATGAGGGAGCTGATGGTCGGCTCCCACTTGAGGTCGTGGGTGATGCAGGTGCCCAGGAAGCGGAAGGAGTCCACAGTGGTGATGGAGGAGTCTGTCAGGGTGAGGAGAGGCAGGGGGGCTGTGACTTTCCTGAAGTCCACGATCATCTCCACTGTCTTCTGGGCGTTGAGCTCCAGGTTGTTGCTGCTGCACCAGGACACCAGCCGGTCCACCTCCCTCCTGTAGGCAGACTCATCGCTGTCCGAGATGAGCCCGATGAGGGTGGTGTCATCCGCAAACTTAACCAGTTTCACGGAGTCGTGGCTGGAGGTGCAGCAGTTGGTGTACAGGGAGAAGAGCAGGGGAGAAAGTACACAGCCCTGTGGAGATCCTGTGCTTATAGTCCGAATGTCCGAGACATTCTTCCCCAGCCGCACGCACTGCCTCCGGTCCGTCAGGAAGTCAGTGATCCACCTGCAGGTGGAGTCAGGCACGTTGAGCTGGGCGAGCTTGTCCTGGAGCAGAGCAGGGAGGATGGTGTTGAATGCAGAGCTGAAGTCCACAAACAGGATCCTGGCGTAGGTTCCCGGGGAGTCCAGATGCTGAAGGATGAAGTGGAGGGCCAGGTTGATGGCGTCGTCTACAGACCGATTGGCTCTGTAGGCGAACTGCAGAGGGTCCAGGAGGGGGGAGGTGAAGGACTTGAGGTGAGGCAGAACCAGGCGCTCAAATGACTTCATGACTACAGACGTCAGCGCCACAGGCCTGTAGTCGTTAAGTCCGGTGATCCCGGGCTTCTTGGGGACGGGAACAATGGTGGACAGCTTGAAGCAGGCTGGGACATGGCATAACTCCAGGGAGATGTTAAAGATGTCCGTGAAGACAGGAGCCAGTTCTTCAGCGCAGTGTCTCAGGGTGGAAGGAGAGACACCGTCCGGACCTGGGGCTTTCCGTGGGTTTTGCCTTTTAAATGTCTTAGTCACATCCTGCTTGGAGAGTGTGAGGGCAGTGGGGGAGGAGGAGGGGTCTGAGGTGGGCTTGGCCGCAATGTCCATTGTAGTCAGTGGGGTGGGGGAGGGGTGTGAGACTTCAAATCTAGCGTAGTAGGTGTTAAGCCTTTCCGCTAGTTGTCGGTCATCCACAGCAGGGGGGGCTTTGGGTCTATAGTTTGTGATCTCCTTCAGACCTTTCCAAACAGAGACGGAGTCGTTGGACCAGAACTTCTCCTTCAGATGTGTATTGTACCTCGATTTAGCCTTCTCCACTTCCTTGCTAAATGAGTACTTGCTCTGTCTGTAAGAGTGAGGGTCACCACTTCTGTGCGCCTCCTCCTTCTCCTTCCTCAGCTGCCTCAGTCTGGGTGTGAACCAGGGTTTGTCATTGTTAAATGACACCCTGGTGCGAGATGGGATAATGCTGTCCTCACAGAACTGGATGTATGATGTCACTGTGTCCGTGTACTCATCCAGATTCTCTGCGGAGGTCTTGAACATGCTCCAGTCCGTTGTGTCCAAGAAGGGGCTATTTATGCTATTTTTTGGAGCTTTCCCCAGTACACTACAACTTGACAAACGTGATGCGATGTGCAGTAGTTTCATTAGCAGGATGCACCCTTATTGTGTTGTGATGTCACTCTGAAGGGGGAAGGCATGAGGAGCAAAGGGAGGGCGTCAGTAACTAAAGTGAAACCTAACTTGGTAATACTTTGTTTTCGGTGAATATAGCATTTTCAAAACATGGTGATGTAAATATATAGGACTAAACCAAGGATTAAACCGGGGACTAAACCGGGGACTAAACCAGGGACTAAACTTTTTGGTTGTTTTGTTTGTTTTGCAGGCATGCTGGCATCTTTACAGAGCACGCTCAGTAACCCTTCGCTCCCTTCGTCTCTGAGTAACCCAAACCTCCAGTCCTCTTTGAGCGGCCATGCCTTCCCAGCGTCGCTCCACTCATCCGTCTCCAATCCCTCGCTTCAGTCCTCACTCCACTCCTCACTGTCCAATCCCTCACTTCAGTCTTCGCTTAGCTCCTCCCCCTCATCTCTCAGCAGCCAATCACTGCACTGCCCCTCCTCTCTGAGTAGCCAATCCCTGCACTCGTCGCTCAGCAGCTCGTCCCTGCAGTCAGGTGGAGGAAACCCCGCCTACGGCAGTGGAGTGGGCGGGGCCTCGCTCAGCACGTCACCGCGGCGACGGGCACAGCTTTCGCCGCTGATTCTGCCGATGGGTGCCGAGTCTCGGCGCCATCACGCCAAGCAGTTCTCCCCGACCATCTCGCCCACGCTCTCCTCCATCACACAGGTACCACTCATTTTTCAAACTGCTGTTATATTATTTATATTGTTTTTAATAGGGACGTGGCAAAAGTCCCTAGGCTCAGAAACTGTATATTTCTATTAAAAAAAAAAACAAATACACATTAAACTCATGATTGGCCTCCAAATTTTCAGCCAGCTCACAACATACATTGCTGTTGCTGCTGCTGTCCCATACAAATTCCTAAAAGCCCCAGGAAGACTTAGCTAGCTAACGAACATCCAAATAAACCAATAAACACTCACTCATATTTCTGGTGTGAAGGAAACTGTAGCTAATCTGACCTCTGTGATCTCCCTGTGCATGACCTATAACCCCCCTGTAACTCCTCTGTGTACAGGGCGTCCCGTTGGACACCTCTAAACTGCCTCTGGACCAGCGGCTGCCTCCGTTTCCTCTGAGCCAAAACCAGCAGCGACTGCAAACGCAACAGATACACAACCTGAGGAACAGCCTGAGCCACAGCGCCACCTATGGGCCCACGGTACATGCAACAGCACCCACAGACGAGAAACACCACTACCATATGGTCAGAACAGCTAGTAATAATATAGATTTGACTATATGCTCAGAGAACTCTGTGTGCGCAAAACCAAGGAATTCTAAGTGTCCTTTGGGCCCACTCTTGTCTTGCAAATGAAGGGCTATGAGACGTTCATGGGCGTCTAGTAATTTAGCATTAGTACTAAAACTATAATTGACAATAAAAACGGCTATCGCACATGTAATCACACTTTTGGCAGAAACAGATAAGTGTTACCTCATTTATGTTTTGTTTTCAAAGTTATGTAGGAGGGCATCTGACACACACGGATATAGGAGGATGCGAGGGTATCTGAAGCACACATTAACCCCTGCTCTGTGTCCCCAGCAGAGGGCGATGTCCCTGAACACGCAGAGCTCTCCTCTGATAAAGAGCGAGTCTTTGGACCAGTGCAGCTCGTCCACTTCCTGTCCAAACCAGCTCAAACAGGAAATGGAGGTGGAGAGGGGTCGGACATTACCACAGCTGCAGCAAATCAGCCACAACCTGGCCACTGACCTGGGCCTATACAACGTGAGTCCAGAGAAACAAGGCACATGTTTGCACTAGCTAACCTGCTAGCAGCTGTGTTGCAAATAGGAAGTGAACGTGGGCACTAAGTAGTACCATCGAGCTCTGGTTGCAATTGACTTCTATTGAAAAATGGTGGCCCCTCTCTCTAACTGCTGCTGTCAGGCTCGGTCTTAAAATGTTCGTTTGACTGTGTTACTAGGTGCCTGCCCCCAGCCAAACTAGTGGTGCGTTAGCTTCAACAGCCTCGTTCCTGATTGGCTCTTTGGTTTTGTATTGGGATTTTGAAATATTCAACTTGGCTCCAAATTTGCCCCTATAACTGTTGGCCTCGATGAGCTTCATTTGACTGGAGCTGAACACCGTGGGTGACGTCACACTCACTTAGTCCTAGTCTGCTTCTTTATACAGTTTGTGTTTTGGGCCTGCCCACACATTCTACACACAATTGCTTGACCAGGCAGTCCCTTGTACGTTCTCTTTGAATCTGGAATGGGACCTTACAGAAAAACCTCCGTCCAAACTTGAGGTGATCCAACCACATTTGTATCATATGTCTCTCAAATGCAGAAGACATCTCCTCTTGTATCATTCAGAACAAAATATATCACTTCTTTTACCTAGATAAGTTTGGCGCTTCGATTTTTGATTCTGAGAAAATCCATTCTGTTTCTCAGTCCTTGTTGTGTTTTCCCCTTTTGAAGCTTGCGTCTCTCTGATTGGTTAAACCACCTGTCAGTTATGCCCTGTGAAATCTTTGTAAAGTTTTGTCACAGCGGGTGGTTCTGGCTGGACAGGTAACACACACAAGGCAAAAGGGCAGGTGGGTGTATTGAGGCTCTGATTTCTTCTATCAAACACTCTCCCTCACTGTCTAAACTTACACAATTTGAAGTAAACAAAGACTTTATAGGAAATGTAAATAAGAACCTTTCTCTCCATACATAAAGTATGTAAAGAGGGGTTGCTTAAAAACTTGACAAAATGCTTTTTAACACAGAAGTCCAAACAACATGTTTTTTTGTTTTAGTTTATTTTTGAAAAGACAACCTTCACATGAGTACATTTGCCTGAGCATTGCAGCGATGGATACACTTGTGTATCAGTTGTAAAATCCTAAGATGCTACACAACTGAGGATACCAGACTGTAGAGGACATGGACATTGGAACAGGACTCAGATGCCCTGCCACGCTCAGACCAGATACTAAGGCCAGGCAGCTTTGGGAAACAGACAGTTTCATGACGGGATAGGGATGGGAGAAGATCTTTCTTTCACAAGATCTGGCGAGACAAAATTGCCACAACAGATTTTGCAATGGATTGGATTGGACATTTGTTTTCCATGTGTTTATACACTGCTCAAAAATTAAAGGAACACTTTGAAAACACATCAGATCTCAGTGTGAAAAAAGAAATCTCTTGGATATCTATACAAATATGGACAGGGCTTATCATGGGCATGTCTTAGAAACAAAAACCTCTTTTAATGGAAATGAACAACAGGTGCACTAAAGTAGCAACAATGAGACAACCCCTAAAACAGGACTGGTTTTACATGTGGAGGTCATTTCGTTTCTCCCTCTTGGTGTTTTTTGGCTGGTGTTCCACTGGTGCTGGCTCTGGCTAGAGTGATTATCACTACAGGGAGTATGAGGCCATTCCTTAATCCTACAGAAGTTGCACAGATTGTCCAACTTCTCCAGGATGGCACATCTAGACATGTTGTTGCAAGGAGATTCAATGTGTCTCCCAGCACAATCTCCAGAACGTGGAGGAGATTTCAGGAGACAGGCAGTTACTCTATGTTATAGAATTGTAGATATGTTATCAAAGTGTACTAAGCTACTGAGTTATCTATGCTTATGTGAGCTGCTGAGTTATATAAGAAGTGCTTACGCAACTGAGACTTTGACCCAAGATTACGTATGTACAGGGAGTCTATCAAGATTAACGTGTGTACAGGGAGTCTTAAAGGTCGCAGCTTCCTGGCCACGTTTGTTGTCTGTAACTAAATAAAAGCTTCAGCAAGTGGATGTCCTTTGTGTCTCTGGAGACAGAACAGCGGCTGTTGCTTGTCTCAGGGCTCCCTTGCGCAAGTAAAACGTAACACGTGTCTGATTCCTGTGTTGCCATCTACGTCACTGTAAATCTGCGGCAGTAAGTGATGATTTCCTCAGGAGCGCGGCGCTCCACTTTGACATTTCTATTTGGTCCTTCGAGCCGGATTCCAATGCTGTGTCGAGAGGGTGACTGACGGGAAGCTGAAAACTGTGCACAGTCTGGAGGAAGAACGTCTCCAGGGATAAAGACCACTTTTCTACGTGGCCAGCGGACCTTCACCCATCCTTTCTTCACATCAGACAGAATCTGAGTGAATCACATTTGGGGAAATCGGATGGCAGCTTAAACAGGTCAGACAGACGGGGAAGTGGCTTCCCAAGATTGCTAGCACGTGTGAATGTTTGTATGATTGGAGGAAGACCTCTGAATCTAAAATTCTCTGAATCTCTGGGATTAAACCCCAAGACCAGTACCGCAGGCAAACTAGGTTTCCTGTAGAAGCTTGTATTGGTGGAGATGTATTGAAGCCCGGAGGAGGCATTTTCATGTTGGTTTACCTCATAACCCCATAGTAGTAAAAAAGAAAAAGAAAAAAAAAAAAGGTTGATTGAATGTGAAAGACTGTAGTCTCTTAACTTAGAGAATTGCGGGCAAAGAGATAGAGAGAAAGAAAGAGAGAGTGGATAGAGAGAGAGAGTGAGAAAGAAAAAAATGGTTAGAACAGGTAGTGAAAAGACAAGGAAGTAGGGAAAAAAGGAAACAGTATGTTAGTAACATTAAAGGGGGTAGGTTAGAAGTAGTTTTTAAAGAAATAGTGGACTGTGCGATGATGGTGATGAAAATGCACCATACAGACAACAATTGAAAAATGTTATTCTTAATAACTGTTGTCCAGAAATTAGGGGGCATCTCAAAAAGTACTTAGTTGAGTTGTCTATGTCCACTCTTACTCAATTTATGACACATACTAGGCATAACTACTCTGGATGTAAATCAAGAGTATAAACGAAAATTACTTCCACCAGCACCATGAACCATACGACCCTAACTCAGACAGTGAAACAATAACTGATTTATTTTTGACACTCTAGAAGAGCTGGACAGGGCCGTAGAAGGTCCTCAACTCATGAGCAGGATCCATATCTGCTCCTTTGTACAAGGAAGAACAGGCTGAGCACTGCCGTGTCCTACAGAATGACCTCCAGCAGGCCACTGGTGTGAATGGCTCTGCCCAAACAATCACAAACAGACTTCATGAGGGTGGTTTGAGAGCGCCACGTCCTGTAGTGGGCCATGTGCTCACTGCCCAGCACCGTGGAGCTCTTTTAGCATTTGCTAAACAACACCAGAATTGGCAAGTCCAGCACTGGTGGCGTGTCCATGTCACAGATGAGAGCAGGTTCACCCTGAGCACCTGTGATAGACGTGAAAGAGTCTGAAGAAGACAAGGGGAACGCTCTGCTGCCTGCAACATGGTTCAGCATGAGCGGTTTGGTGGTGGGTCAGTGATGGTCTGGGGAGGCATATCCATGGAGGGACGCACAGACCTCTACCAGCTAGAAAACGGCAGTCTGACTGCCATTAGGGATCGAGATCCTTGAACCTATTGTCAGACCCTACACTGGTGCAGTAGGTCCTGGGTTCCTCCTGATGCACGACAATGCCCGGCCTCATGTGGCAAGAGTCTGCAGGCAGTACCTGGAGGATGAAGGGATTGATACAACTGAATGGCCGTCATGGTCACCTGACTTAAACCCGATAGAACAGCTCTGGGACATTATGTTTGGGTCCATCAGACACCGCCAGGTTGCTCCTCAGACTCTACAGGAGCTCAGTGATGTCCTTACACAGATCTGTAATTACATTCCAGAAGACACCATCCGTCGTCTCATTAGGAGTATGCCACGACGTTGTCAAACTTGCGTACAAGCACGTGGGGGCCACACAAGAGAAGCATTTTTAGTTGCAGAAATAAAATTTTGGCAAAATGGACTAGCCTGCCACATTATTTCACTTTGTTTTTCAGGGTGTGTATAAAATGAAGCCCTCTGTGGCTGAAAATGTATGTAAAAGAGGAGCCATCCTTTTATTCCTAAGACATTGCTCTGTTGATATTTGTATAGATATTCAGCATATATTTTTCACATTGCGATCTGATGTGTTTTCAAAGTGTTCTTTTCATTTTTTGAGCAATATATTTAGAATGGACAAACTGTGTCTCGACCCATTCTATGAACATAGAGATCCATTACCCCAAGGTTCAGAAGGCTGTAATTTAAGATCCTGATCTTGAGTTTGGACTTGCATTTACTGATTAGGATTATGCTTTAGTTGCAGAGTTGTGTATATTCTTGCAGTGTGTGTATGTGTTATGTTCTGTAGCTAAATGTTTGTTTCTTCTCCCTCAGGACGCTCTGTTTAACTCTCTCCTGGATGACCCATACCTCAGTCTGCAGCTCACAGGGAAGTCCAACCAACAGGTAAGACCACCAGACGGCCCCACTCAAATCTTCTGAGCCACAAATGTTGAACCTTCTCATTATTTATTTGGGATTGGCTCCACAAACTTATGGCTTAAATCCTTTCAGTTGACAACAATCACGTCTTGAAGCTATTGTGAAAAAAATCATTTTATTTTAGTTAATTTATACTGACAGAGAAGATACTGACCTTTGAGCCAGTTGTTTCTGATTCACCCTCGCTGTGTTAAAAAGAGATTTCGCAGGTCTTTCCTTCCTGCTGCTGTCAGACTGTACAATGATCAATGCTAGTCAGGTGTAATCTCCATAGCAACCATGTGTCATCTCCATAGTAATAATAACAATGTGCAATATTATTTAAAGTCACTTTACCTGCTACTTATTTATTTACCCACCACTGTCCATCACTGCACTGTACACAATCATCTCAGAATCAAAAACACTTATTGTGCAATGTTCCTGTGCCTTTTAGCTTTACAGTGTTGTGTTTTTTAGTTGATTGTAAATACTTATTATTATTTATCTTAATTTTGATGCATGCTCTTATTTTCCTACTGTTTCTGTAACTTGCGTTGTGACACTGCAATCCATTGTGGGACAAATAAAGGATTATCTTATCTTATCTTATCTTATCTTATCTTATCACGTGGATAGGCCCAGTAATTACAGAGTTATGAACCATAAACCAGGTGAACACATCTGCAGTCTTGACGGTTAAAGAGGGGGTATTATGCAAAATATATATATATATATATATTTTTTTTAGCTTTCCATCATGTTTAATGTTCCCTCTTCAAAAACATGCTGAAGAGGTTTTAAATGCCATCCATGCATGTTTCAGCAATTTTGCAATCTCTCCTGGGTCATCCTCAAACCCTCCTTACGGTTAGCAGTAGCCTGTGCAGTGCTCCGCCCACAAGCCTACATCACTCATGCTCCCACACGACCATTTTCTTAAATATACAAAAGCATGATACAAAACAATACACTACAACTTGACAAACCTGATGTGATATGTGCAGTAGTTTCATTAGTGGGATGCACGCTGATTGTGTTGTGATACAGCTCTGAAGAGGTAGTGACAGCAAACACGACAATATATGTTAATATGTGTTAGCAGTTAATACCCCATAGAAGTAAAGTGCCCCCTCTATACGCACATTTTCTGTTATAATGTTGTTACCTCATCAAAAACAAAAACCTGGAGTTGTTTTTTGTTTCATTTAAACACACAAACCCTGTATATTTAGGCTTTCTTCTGTCATACGGAAAACACTCCACCTTCCATCTTGTGATGTCATGTAGGGTGACCAGATGAAAATCAACCAAATGTGGGACAACACCTCTGTTTAAGTGGGACAAAGTGTGAAAATGAGCAACATCTCTTTGGAAAAACATATGTTTTGTTGTATATGTTGTACATGTATCTGGTTTTTTTTTTCACTGATCTCCACTCCCCATTTGAACTAGACACCTTAATTCCTGTATTATGCTCTGCTGCACTTTTGCAAACACCACTGTGTTTTTAAACTTCATACACCTTCACTAGAATCATTTGGATAATTTCAGTCCTAGAATTGCCAATCTCTGCTGAACTAAAGGTAAAAAGAGCTGTTTGAAAACTACTGCTTCATGACATCACAAGGTGGAACAGAGCATTCTGAGCTTTTTTGATGTAAAAAGACTAATAATGAAGGGTTATTCAAACATGTGTGAATGAAACAAAACACAATTTCAGGTCTGTGATGAAGTAACAACATTCGAACATGACTTAAATCTCACAAGAGTACATTTTGAGTAATATAGGACCTTTAAACAGCAAATTCCACTATAGAATTCCGGCCTCTCCTCCAGCTCAGCTTAAACTAGAGGGATTTGTGATGTCACGTGTCTAATCCTGTGCCTGTGTCCCAGTTCTCCTCAGATCCTGGTTCTGATGGACTCTCTCTGAACCACTCGGGACTGAGCTGTCACGGTTTGGACCGGACTCACTCGACTGTAGACCTCCAGGATCCAAACCAGAACCAGAGCCATGCGTACAACCAGGAGGCACGCCACAACGTCCCCAACATCATCCTCACCGGTACTGCTAAGCTAACCTTGTTCACCAGTACAGAGAGCAACTGCTAAGATAACCTTATGCAGATCTGTGCACTACCAGGGCATCTGGGTTTGCAGATGCAACAGTTTTGCATCAGTTGCTTTTTTACAATATACAATAACTTTTCTTGGTTTGCTGGTTTAGTTCTGGTTCAGTCCTGGTTTAGTCCTGGTTTTATTCCTGGTTATTTCCTGGTTTATGCCTGGCCTTGGTTCAGCCTTGGTTCAGTCCTAGTTTAGTTTTAGCTTAGACGTAATAGTCCCTGGGGTTCAGTCCTACTTCAGTCTTTGTTTAGTCCTACTTCAGTCTAGATTTAGTCCAGGTCTATTCCTGGTCTAGTCCTGGTCTAACCCCTTCTTTGCTGTCTCTAGGGGACTCTCCTCCAGGCCTCTCTAAGGAGATTGCCAGCGCTCTGTCCCATGTCCCTGGGTTTGAGATGGACCCCTTTTCTCTGGATGACCCATTGAGGATCGACCCTTTGGCCCTGGACATGCTGGACGGTGACCTCATGTTAGCTGACCCCGCTGTGGAGGACTCCTTCAGATCGGACAGGCTCAAATGACCTCTCACCTCTCCCCTCTCTGTGGAGGAGCCTAAACTGCGATCTCTCTCTCTCTCACACACACACACACACGCACACACACGCACACACACGCACACACACGCACACACACGCACACACACACACACACAACACGGCCTTTATATTTAATCTCCTCCATCCAGCTACAACACGTCTGACCCTGTTTATACCTGAAATCCACTATTTTTAACACCAACCTCTCAACAGAGCCCAGCAAACTGGTTCTGAAAGTAAAGTTCACATTCAGCAGTTATAGGAGCAAATTTGAAGCCAGCTCCATATTAGGAATAGGAATTGCTTTATGGACAAAATGGCAAAATAAGAACATCAGGATCATGTAGAGCAGGTTAATATGAACATTTTAAAACCAAAATGAGGAGTTTGCCAGCATCAGTTACAGACAGAGGGGCAAAGTTTTTTTCAAATCAAAGTCAATTGGAGCTAGAGTTAGTGGAGCTGTAAGTGCGCCCATGCTCGCTACTTATTTTGGAAAGCAGCTGCTAGCAGGCTAGTTAGTAGCCATGTCCGTTTATATATACAGTCTATGGTTGCAACGCACAGTTCAATCAGTCTTCATTTCTAGAGCTCTTTACAACACTCAAGGTAACCAGTGTTTCCAGTAAAACAATATTAAAGAATTCAACACGCGTACATTCAATAGGGATGATAAAACATTCTAACTGTGAGCAGAGTTACCTCTCCACAGATCTGACCTGCAACTTGGCCTGGTAGCGCCAGCTACTGAGTTGTGGACCATTCAAGGGAAAGCAATAACATCTCCATGGAAACAAGACAGTGGCAGGTCCTACACCAGAAAAGTGGCATAGTGCATCGTTAAGAATTTTAAGTTACGGCAGAAGCTAACCAGCTATGGGCTAATCATTCTGTATATAGTTTTTTTTATTTAAAACAAGAAAATATGCGCATGTGTTATTTAAATATTTGAGTTTCAGATCTATGTTAATTCATGTTATCTTTTATTGTTATGAGTTGGCCCATAGCTGATTAGCTCCCATCCAGCAGTTACACAACTGATAATTTGCAGTGACGTCACACTGGGGATGTTCTATGTGTAAGTGTATGGCGGAATGTTTAGCAGTCAACAGAGGAGACACAAGCATACTTTAGCAAGCACTGACAAAAACGTTTTAGGATAGTCTGAAAGCGAGAGAAAAATGCAAAATGATTAAAAAAAGCTATTTTTCAGGAGCCTGTGTTCAGTCCGAGCGTTCATGCACTTGTTGAGGAGTTTGATTTTCAACAAAAAGGTGAGAGGGACTTACTGATAAACTGTTGGCTAATGCTAGCTAGCTTTTGACTGTAACGTTATTTAAGAGGGACTTGTTTAACAGCACAAATCAGCTCACCTGATTCCAACTAAGTCACTTCTTTATGGTCAGATTGTGATTCAAGTCTAATTTGACTAACAGAGCTTCAGACAGAGCAGTGCCTACAGTTAGATAGGGTATGTTAGTGACATCAGCTGTAAAGTATCAATATTTATTTCAAAAAGTTTGGAAAAAGTGAATGAGACTTTTACTTTTGGAACCAGAAATAGCCATCTGCATATTGAAATTGGCCTAAAATCTTTTATGAAAATGCCTAAATTTCAGATGAAGTCCCAGCTACAGTTTCTAATACGGATGCAATCGATTATACAGCACTTGTATGGACTCTTCACTCCCTCACTTACTCTCACACAGTGGGTGATGTGTCTTGCTCAAGAGCCCAACAACAGCATGCACGGCTGACAGCGGATATCGCACTGCCAACCTTTTGTGAATGGGCAGCGTTTTGACCGCCACAGCTCTTTGCTCCTCTCCACTTTTCAAAATCCTGTTGCCTTTTTGTGAGATTTCGCTGCGAAAAGGCTTCATCCGAAGTCGCTTTTAGTTTTTCGAGTCTGTTTCAAACACTTCTGTGGAACCGCAGCGCTAACAGCAAAAGGACAAAAACCAGAGCAGTCATGCTAATGCCCAGAGGGGGAGCACTTCTGATAATGCATTTGGGACTTTCTTTCGGAGATATTAAACAGGACTCCGCCCAGTCCCGCATGGCTAAACAATCAGAGCTAGGAGCAGAGACATGTGACCGGACATGCGATTTGTGCTTGATATCGAAACATTTCTTTGGCAGTTGCTTCAGCGCTTGACTCATTGGGAATTTTATGGAATTTTAACAAGTTGGAAGCATGAGACAAATCAAATTAACTGCTTTTATATTGGATTCAGTGAGAATGTGGTCCACCTGATTATGCAGACAATACATACAGACATATATATATTTATTCTACTATTTTCCTAACAACTAAATTTTAACCTCTGTAGAATTCATACTAATACCAAAAAGTTAATCCTAACAATTGGACTACGTGAAGTGTGTTGCCCAAGGGTCTTGGAGGAATTTGCATAAAAAAATCACCTTTCGCTAAGAATCAACTGAAGTAAAGGTTTAGGCCAAAAACAAAATCAGATCTTTACAGGAAATAAGCCATGATGTAAAAACGATGATATTGCCAAGAAATCAGTTTAACTTTTAAATCATGTTTTACAAAATACTATTTTTTGTCAAGCTAAAAGAGCAGTTTTAAGAGTTTGTTATTAAAAAGGACTGTATTTTACAAACTTTTAAATATATTTTAAGAAGTTTAAAGACCTATTTTCTCCCATAGAAATCTATTTATGTAAAAGGACCTCAGAAGGAAACGCACTTTAACTCAAGTCACAAGTCAAAAAGATCTAAAAATGATTGTTAAAGCATGGGTTAAATGAAGTTTTTTTTTTATATGTAAACCTATGCTTATTATGGAGAGGCAGAGGACGACAGGAGCTTTGAAGTTACATTTACAGAAATTAGGGATGGGAAACCAAAACATCTATAGTTTTAAATGTTTTGAGGTGAATAAAAAAAAACACACCAAAACCAGCAGAGGGCAATGTTGTCTAAACACCAGTACAATCTCCTACCATCAATCTGTCTATTAAAGGAACTGGCTGATTTAGATTTGAAATGTCTTAAACTTATCTGACTTATCTGTGTGGGGACACTGATAAGTCAGATAAGTTTTAGATACAATGCAATGATACAATGTAAACATGTTCAAATTTTTACTGCTTTTACTGAGAACTTTGTAATGCTGATGTAGTCTTAATTACAAAAACAAGTTGTATTAAGTTGGATTCAGTTCTCCAATTAGGAAGCAGAATGAGCCTCACATGATGCTCTCATTTGGGTTGCCAGATTCAATGCTGAAATCCAGTAGGTTTAAACCTAAAACCCGATCTGAAAGGTCTCTAAACCCCAGCACCTGCAGCCAGTCATGACTCAGTGCTAGTGCAGCCTCTGCAGCTCAGGGAGGGAATTCTGGAGGTTCTGAGCTTCACACGAGGCCTGTCCATAAACTGAGAATGAGACAAACTTGGATGTGTCCTCTGTCTGCAGGTTAAGGCTCTGGAGACACAGGTTCAATTGTGATTTTAAAACTGTAAGAAGCAGAACACAAACGGCTCCTTTTGAAAGAAGCACTAGCTAACTTTTCTGGAGGAGGGTCTGCCACCTGCTAGTCTCCATGGAGATTTTACTGCTTTGCCTGTATTGTTCCACAGTATGGCATTAAACTTTATCTCTTTATCCATGGAGCTGGCAAGTTCCAGGCAGGTTTGGTGTCCCGTCCCTAATACTTGCATGTCCTCGTCCTCTCTCTCTGACGCTCAGGCTTCTACAGGTTTAGTTCAGATTCAAACTAAAAACGAAAACAGGCAAACCCCAAAAACAAGCAGCTTTGCACAAGTTAGCTGAAAGATAAATTTCTTATAAAATATACCCTTAATTTAAAAAAAAAAATAATAAAAGACCAACTGGGCCTAAACTGAACCAAACCCATGATGTTTGGGGATGACTCAAAACTAAAACGTGACATCTTGGATTATTGACAAAGTGTGTTTAGAATATTTAAAGAGGGGGTATTATGTCTTCCATATGTTGTTCACTCATCAAAAACATGCCTGAAGAGGTTTTAGATGTCATCCATGCATGTTTGAGTAATCTAGTAATCTCTCCTGTCACTATTCAAACCCTCCTTACCGTTAGCAGTACAAACCTGTACAAGGCTCCGTCCACAAGTGTCACCCATGCTCTCGCATGACAATTCTCCATAAATGTACAAAAACACGATACGAAACTGTTCACAGCAACTTGACAAACCTGATGTGATGTGCAGTAGTTTCATTAGGGGGATGCACGCAGATTGTGTTGAGACAGCACTCAGCAGAAGTGAGTTAGCACAGGGAGCAAAGTAAGCATCAAAAACAAAAGAGAAACTTTGTTAAATTTATTTCGGCAAATATTTTCAAATCAATAAAAGGTAATGTGGTGATCTAAATATGTTATGTGTTACAGTTAATACCCCAGAGAACTAAATACCCCCTCTTTAAAATTAAACCAGAACTTTGCAAAATTATGCAAATTAAAGCCAACAGTGACCTGAAACACTAAAATCCAACTTGGATTGAATAAACTCAGGATTAAACCAGGGCTTAGGCTAATCAGAGGAGTTAAAATGAGGCTAATTCAAAATAAACAGGTTTAAATCAAAGCTCGACTCAATAAATCCTAAACAAAGCATTTAAAGTTTAAACTGTGACATCTGAAGCCTTTCACTGTGATTGACAGCGCTATGCCCCACCCCTTGCTGCTTCTCTTCTATAAAAGTTACTGAAGCTCTTTTGGGAGTTTGTTTGAAACAGTTAAACCCTTTACTGGACATGTCTTTAACTCTGAATCATGTCAATGTAGGGACGGTCTGTTATCAAAAGCATCTTTTAAACAGGTGTGAATGAGGCACTATTTTACGTTAATGTATTAATCTGCCAGGTCTGCGTTGAAAATAATGTCACTAATGTCATGTTTTAGGGGCATTTTGATTTATCATATTTAAAGATGCACTATGGAACTTTAAAAGTGAGTTTGCCATCTGCTTTTCTCCATCAGAGGTGGTAGCATAGCCACAAATTGTACTCAAGTAAGAGTAACGTTACTTCAAAATAAAATTACTCAAGAAGTACTAAGTAGTGGTTCAAGAAATTACTCAAGTGAGAGTAAAAAAGTATTTGGGAAAGTACTACTCACATAAGAGTAACTTGAACAGTAAATGTTGGGATGTAACATCTGATTTACAATATAAAGTGAATTTAATTTGAAGGACAAAACATGAAATAAGACACAAAATCTGGTGTTTTCAAAGGACAGACACAAAAATGAGACAAACTAAATCATATGTGAAGGAGCTGCAAGAAACACATGTTCAAATCACCACAACTTATACTCAAGTAAGAGTACTGTTACTTATAACAGTAGGAAATGTTACTGAAGTAGGAGTATGCACCTAGAAAAGTACAATCTTTAAAAAATTTCTCAAGTAAATGTAACTGAGTACTACCCACCTCTGGTCTCCATGGAGATGATATTGTTTGGCCTGGAATATTCCTCAGCAGGGTCATCCCTCCACAGATCTGACCTGGCCTTGTCATGGTTCCTTCCTGGTATCAATGGAGATAGTGTTTTGCCTGGAAAGCTACACAGTAAAGCATTAAATGATCAATGGAGACCAGCAGGTGGCTGACCCCCCAAATGAAAGTTGCATAGTGCTTCTTTAATAGAAACCCATTAGATAAACTTTTGTCCACATGCATTTAAAAACGATGCATTTCCATCTCCACATTTGACTTATAGGGTGTTTTGTTTCATTCAGATGTTTGAGTAACCCTTTATTTTTAGTCTGTCTACATCTCCAAAGCTCAAAATGCTCTATTCCACCTTGTGATGTCATGCAGTGGTAGTTTTCACCTTAACAGCTCCTTTTACCTTTAGTTCAGCAGAGATTGGCAATTCCAAGGCTGAAATTACCCAAATGATTCCAGTGAAGGTTTGTGGAGTTTAAAAACACAGTAGAGCACTTTACCACGTGACATCACAAGGTGGAATAGAGTGTTTTCTATCTGAGACAAGAACTCAGCCAAAATATGCAGGGTTTGTGTGTTAAACATTGTGAATGAAACAAAACACAAGTCTAGGAATGTTTGTGATGAGGAAACTCCATTAGAACATAGATCAGAAAATAGCGTCATATTTAACATATACTACAGAAAAACACAAAATGTACAAGAACAGACTATGGAAGCATTTTGCACCCAATCAGAAAGTGGTTCGAAAAAGAAATTGTTGAAATGTGTTACCTGCAGGTCACCCAAGTGCATCTTCAAGTCTATAACAGAACCATATTTTGAGTGTTGAAATGTGTTTATTTTGTTTATAGAAATTCCCTTCACATTTACATTTAGAATAGTCAAATCCAACTGTTTTAGAGCTACTATTTATCTTATTTTATGAACTTAAAATTGTTACTGAAATATTTTTGTTTTGGGATATTTTTAATTATAATTTTTTATGAGGTTTTTTTTGTTTTTTTTTCTTTTTTTTGTCAAACCTGGATTTAAATGTAGAAGGAAACAGTCGGCGCTGGAAGCCGATTGGACGTAGTTTATAAAGAGGCGTGGCTTACAAAAAATGTTAATGATTACTGCTAAATTTCTAACATTTTTTGGATAGTAGGTTTAAAATTTTGCTTATGAGATTATCTTTAACTAGAAAAGCACTCAGAGAGCGCAGACCTCCGCCAAGCCCCATTTAACGCAATGCTAACGAAATTTTCAAAGTGATCCAGAATCCAGGATTTCTTCTGGATCATCACCAAAATTTAATCATCTGTTGGATTTACGATTCGGAACATTTCCTGAAAATTTCATCAAGATCTGTCCATAACTTTTTGAGTTATCTTGCTAACTAACAAACAAACAAACAAACAAACAAACAGACAGACTCAGGCGAAAACATAACCTCCTTGGCGGAGGTAACAAACCTGTACAGTTTTAGACTAAAGAAGGTTCTAACACACACAGATCACACCATGTAACACCAGCACAGGGTTGAATTGGACGAGATGAGTTTAATAGAAGTTTAATCACTGCAAACAGCCAAATCTCACTTACATAAAAATGTATAGCTCCTATTCACTGTTACTTTGACATTGTTAAAGCAGTGTTTCTCAACTGGAGGGACCCGGACCAAAAGAACAGAGTTGTACATCAGATGCTCTTCCACAGTGAACACCTAGGGACACTCTGTATATGTATAACATGCTCGGGTGAGATTTGAATGGCCGACTGTCTGGTTTGTGGGCAAACGCATAACCTGATGAGCCACTGTCTCCTGTAATGTCCTTAATATGGAGAAGGTAACAGGATTCTACACTTGTGCCATACGAGAGGGACTCCAGAGTGTGAGTCAGCTGAGAAACACTGTCCAGGAGAAGCTCAGAAGGGCCAAGTGACACTTTGAACGCACTTTTCTCCACTCAACTGAAACCCTTTTTCATTTATTATTTTTTTTTACTTTTATTTTATTTTTATTTTTTTACATTTCATTTTTAAAACTTGTAAATGGAGCAAATCCTTTAAAGCTGAATTATGACACTTTTCTAGTGCAGGGTACACAACCTGCATGTCACCATGGAGATCGCTTTGTCTGGAATGTTCCAGTATGGCATTATATTTATCTATCTTGCATTTATTAAATGACAAGTGTTTTCAATATAAAACAACAAAACAAACAACAAAAACATAAACACTTATAGGGTTGTGCAATTAATTATAAATTACTTTGAACAATTTGTGTTTTTAATCGAGATTTTGAAACATTGCAAAACTGAAATCAAGGATTTCAAGGACAGGTTCATTCCTGACTTTCTCACTGGCAAAGCACTTTTTTGTGCAATTAAACAAATGGCATGTTAAAAATAAATAAATAAAAATTCTATTTGATTCTATTCAAATCAGATGCCATTCCATGTTTATACAAATATAACTGAAAGCACAGTTTGAAACCACAGCCGTCTCTGCTCTGACTTCACCTCAGATCAGTTACAACCAGAATCATCCAGTGTGTGAAAGAAATCCTGATTTTATGTTTGCCCATTCTCTGTGAGTGGGCTCGTGTTTCCATGGAGAGAAGTTTAAAACCATTCCAGTCAAAGCAATAGCATCTTCACACAAGCAGGTGGCGCCCCTTCTGCAGAAAAGTGACAGTGCTCCTTTAAAGCAGATCTTTAAAAGCAGATGCATTTTTGCTTTTGGACAATAACTTATTAGACAATAGTTTCATATTATTTCATCTATAGATTTTGAATGAAAGCTGATTAAATCTTAATCTTTTAGTCCAACCTGTCACTTGCTCCTGTCGGCCCTGCCTTGTGTTGTACATTTGTTGCTGTATATTTGGTTTATATGAAGGTCGTGTGTGGCTCTGTTACTTTTTCGTTGCACTGTTGTGTATTTTCAGATGTTTGTGAGATGTGTTCAACGCCGTTATGCAACAAAAGCAGGTGGGATCCGTTTAAGGCCATATTTCATACTTTTTCATCTTTTATATTGTGTCATTATGAAAGCGGCTTGTGTTTTTTAGGCTTCAGTCCAACATTTTGTCTGTGCTTCTTTGTATTTGAATAATAAACAGCTGTGTTCACATATTTGTAATGTTAATAATAGCACGGACTGTGCATATGGGGGGTTTTTAAAGACAGTACCGCATTATTTTACACCAAATAAACATGAAATTACCTGCTGTCTGAGTGATGCTGTACACTGAAAGGATGTTCAGGTCATATAGTACTGGTGTCTGCTATACAGTTCTAATCTCTGACCCCCGTGGATCATTGTGTTATAATGTGGACATTTGGGGTAGATCAAAACGGCATCTTGAAAATAAGCAGTTAAAGATGTCTCAAACATGCACAGTCACTCCAAATACAAATTCTAGTGAGTAAATAGTAAATAGTTTCTACTCATTGTCCCTCTGATGTTGTATTTGGAGTGGATCATGTTTGAGTCATCTTTATCCTCCTGGATTTCACCTAAAGACAGTGCTGGGAGTCTGGGTTTAAGTTTCTCTCTGAGCCTCAGGACCGATGACTAAAACCTCAGTTTTGTCCTGTTCAGATGGAGAAGGTTTTCTGCCACCAAGGATTTCAGATCTGAGATGCAGTCAAAAAAGCGTCTATCGGCCTGGTGCCTTTAGTTGCTTAGTCGATTAATCGGTGGATGGCGTCTTAGTCGACTATAGCAGAAAGCAGTGACGTGCGGTGAGGTTGACAGCTGGGGAGGCACTAACGCTTTTAGCGTCAGATTTACAAATGTAAATCATCATTTGATAGACAACAACTATATATTTTATGCAGCAGTGCAGCAGACTTACTTACACCAGGGCTTTTCTATATTCTTAATTCAAAAGAACAAAAACTTCAATTAAAAAAAGGAAAAATAAAATATGATTGTTGTTCAGTATTTCAAAACTGGGAACAAGGTATTTTTTTGCAATAAATAGACTAATTTATATGCTTTTTAGCAAAGCAGCTCCCGCGCGCGCTCTGTAGCTGTGCATTTATGCGTAACGTGGACGTGTCATACTTGGATTTTTTGTGTCTTGCCTGAAATCTCCAAATCACTCATGAAAAACACGCTTTTTAAGAAAGTTTGTGAATAAATAAGCATGGATCATGCTGGGAGTCTGCCTGTGTCATCGTGAGCGCACCCTCATCTCTCCTGTGCACTGCAGCAGGTAAAAACAAATCCATGAAGGCACGCACTCTATTTCTCTTCTCTTCCTCAAGTTGCACTTTTAGCGATCCGCGGGTCCTGGGTCAACTCGCGCATATCGTGAGCAGGACTTTTAATTTCATTTAGGCTAAATCAAAATAAAGCACGTCTCAAAGAAAATTGTTACACTGTTTACAATCCCTCTGCACATTGGTGGACTTTGTCATCAAAGACACAGGTGTCCCAGTGCAATATAAAAAAGAACGAAGAAGATGATGTAGTTGTTTCGGCGCATAGCGGCGGCAGGCCAAGAATCTCTGTGCTCACAAGCGCCCTCTATGTTGAGGCACGAGTACTGTTTGCCTCCCCTGGTGAGCTTTTTACTGAGGTTTTATGATTGATCTGCGAGCCTGAACACATTACAGAAATACATTTCATACATGAAGGGGTTAATAATAAAAACATACAAGCTGATAATTATTATTTTTTATTTGAATTTATAATAAACCCTTTCTTCTTTTCATGATTGACAAGGGAGGCACTGCCTCCCCTGCCTCCTCTGACCGCACGTCACTGGCAGAAAGGAGAAGTGAGTGAGTGAGCAGAAGAGTTGGTATTTTTTGGTATTTTTCTGTAAAAAGGTTGATTAAATTAAACTGACTCTTGTGATCATTAAATCATGTTCTAATGTTGTTCCCTCCTCAAAAACAGACCTGGAGTTGTGTTTTGTTTCATTCACACATGTTATGTTTATTATTTGTCTTCAGCTCCAAAGCTCAAAATGCTCCGTTCTATCTTGTGATGTCATGAAGCAATAGTTTTCAGTGAACAGCTTAACAGTTTAAAAATATAAAGGGGCAATACTATGCAGGGTTAGAAAACACAACTCCAGGTCTGTTTGTAATGAGGAAACTAAATTTGAACAGAGATCAGAAAATAGTGTCATATGGGCCCTTTATGGGCCCCCGTGATTCTTTATATTAATACACTGAAAGAAAACAGTAACGAGCAACTTTTATGGCTCTTCACGTCGCCGATTGATCTTGGACCTCGCGCGAGATTACAACTTTGAGCGCGATGTCAGTTTCCTCTCCGTTCCTTCCTCACCAGACCCCAAACTCGAGAGACCGCGCTGGAATAACGGGCCTCGGAACACGAAAAGGGGCGGGATGCAGGAGCCTAACCGTGAGTCTCAGGGAGCGGAGCTGCGCGCTCTGGTCACGGAGCGCCACGCCGCTTTTGCGCAGGAAATCTGGGCGCTGTTTGAGCAAACTGTGGCGCAGCTGGAGAAAGAAGTGCGCGATTTACGTGCGGAAAACGAAAGACAGCGGCGCCTCCTGGAAGAGAGCCAAAAGAACCGAGTCTCGTTCAAGGCAAAAAAAAGTAAGTACCGAAATGTATAAGTGACTGGGCAGTACAGTTTAGCACGAGGAACTGTTCTGCACAGAAACACCGTAGCACAAATCCAATGACTAACAGCCAGGGACGGACACAGCGTACAGCTCAGTGTTGGGAAGTAGCCAGAATACTTCAGAATACTACTGAGTACCTGCTTTATTCCAGTACAGTTTCATTTGGTGGTGTTCAGAATACAGTTAGGCCAACTTCAATAAAACCAAAGGAGTAGGCTACATGTCATCACACAGTTGAGGCTTCAAACGGAACAGGAACAGAAACAACCAGTGACGTGCGGTCAGAGGAGGCAGGGGAGGCAGTGCCTCCCTTGTCAATCATGAAAAGAAGAAAGGGTTTATTATAAATTCAAATAAAAAATAATAATTATCAGCTTGTATGTTTTTATTATTAACCCCTTCTCCAGTCCAAAAAATGTTTTTTTTTTCTTGTTTCTTGTTTCAGTAATTGAATATGGCAGAATTTTCGTTTGTCCCGTTCAAATGCAAGGAGAAGGTGCGCCGTGAGGCACCAGCCTCCAGTGTCTCCAGCCGCTCGATCCAGAGCAAAGTGGCTAAGTTGGCTAAGCCACTGTATATTGCCGATAAATGGCCCTCAAACTCTCTGATTATATGCTCTGTCTTTCCGGAATCTTTATAATGTATGAAATGTATTTCTGTAATGTGTTCAGGCTTGCAGATCAATCATAAAACCTCAGTAAAAAGCTCACCAGGGGAGGCAAACAGTACTCGTGCCTCAACATAGAGGGCGCTTGTGAGCACAGAGATTCTTGGCCTGCCGCCGCTATGCGCCAAAACAACATCATCTTCTTCGTTCTTTTTTATATTGCACTGGGACACCTGTGTCTTTGATGACAAAGTCCACCAATGTGCAGAGGGATTGTAAACAGTGTAACAATTTTCTTTGAGACGTGCTTTATTTTGATTTAGCCTAAATGAAATTAAAAGTCCTGCTCACGATATGCGCGAGTTGACCCAGGACCCGCGGATCGCTAAAAGCACAACTTGAGGAAGGGAAGAGAAATAGAGTGCGTGCCTTCATGGATTTGTTTTCACCTGCTGCAGTGCACAGGAGAGATGAGGGTGCGCTCACGATGACACAGGCAGACTCCCAGCATGATCCATGCTTATTTATTCACAAACTTTCTTAAAAAGCGTGTTTTTCATGAGTGATTTGGAGATTTCAGGCAAGATACAAAAAATCCAAGTATGACGCGTCCACGTTACGCATAAATGCACAGCTACAGAGCGCGCGCGGGAGCTGCTTTGCTAAAAAGCATATAAATTAGTCTGTTTATTGCAAAAAATGCCTTGTTCCCAGTTTTGAAATACTGAACAACAATCATATTTTATTTTTCCTTTTTTTTTATTGAAGTTTTTGTTCTTTTGAATTAAGAATATAGAAAAGCCCTGGTGTAAGTAAGGCTGCGTCTCAATTCTCCCCCTTAGCCCTCTGTCTTAGCCCTACCCCTCTGTTGTGCGCGTTCACGAGAGACAGAGGGCTGTCCCAATTCTCTTTTCTGTAAGGGGAAGGGCTAAGGGGAAGGGCTATGATACCCCTCTGCGATACCCCTCTGCGCAAAGTGTTTTCAGATGCACACTTTGCGCAAAGGGGATAGGCGTGGCTTAACGCAAGTCGGAGCAAAAACCAACACGGAAATCGGGAAGTGTCGGCAATCGGGAAGAAATTGGACAAATGTGAGTATTTGCACTCAAGAACCTCATAAAAAGTTGTATAAAACTGTAGTAACTTTTGAAAAGTTGTAGGTATACTCATGGCGCCAGCATTTACGCTTTCTGACATATACGGCTTATCGTCACATGCCCGGTTAGAACTATACGCTTGTTACGGTATTACGAACATGCATGGCCTAAAAGAACTATATACGCATATATGTCAGACTAGAATGTGTCAAATATATCGCTGTATTTCGCCTCGTAACTCGTCTCATGCGCGTTTAGAACTATACACACGTTACGGTAGAATGTGTCAAATATATCGCTGTATCTGTATATGTTTTCATTTCGCCTGTGTAAAGTATTACGAACATGCATGGCCTTAAAGAACTATATACGCATATATGTTAGACTAGAATGTGTCAAATATATCGCTGTATTTCGCCTCGTAACTCGTCTCATGCGCTTTTAGAACTATACGCGTTACGTAGAATGTGTAAAGTATTACGAACATGCATGGCCTAAAATATTATTGTTTCGTTTCGCCTTGTAAATTATCCCCTATTTAATGACATGTTATTAATCACATTTGTATTTCTTGTAGGAGGCTGGACTTGTTGGAGTTGTGTCAGCCCAACAAGCTTCAAAAAAGTGGGAGAATTTGAAAATAAAATATAAGGTATATTACATTCTATAATATTTGTAGGTACCAGAACAACTATATGTTTATGACTATGTATTAATTTTGTTTTCTTTTTTGTGTGTAGCAGGCATCCTCTACAACTACGTCCACCTCTGCAGCATTTTAATTTTGTGTTACAGTTGATTAAAATTTGATTTACATATGTTGTACAGAGTATAGTAATTTAAAAAAAATAAAAAATTAAAAAAACATTTGACTTTTTGGAAAGTTCATTTAAAACAAACTCAAAAGGAGCACAATACTTCAAAACTTTAAAAATAATGTCATATTGTTGCGACTGCAAAGGGGTGTCCCATTTCTAAGGGTTAAAACACACCCCTTTGCCTTACCCCTCTGTTTAAAGACAGAGGGGTAGGGCTAAGGGGTAGGGCTAAGACAAAGACAGAGGGCTAAGGGGGAGAATTGGGATTGGGCCTAAGTCTGCTGCACTGCTGCATATAATATATAGTTGTTGTCTATCAAATGATGATTTACATTTGTAAATCTGACACTAAAAGCGTTAGTGCCTCCCCAGCTGTCAACCTCACCGCACGTCACTGGAAACAACAGCTCTGCAGAACAAACTGAAACAAGAGAAATCTGTTTTTACTCATGTTACATCTTTACTATAATACAGTGCTACGCCAGTCTTTCAAGTATTCAGCACACAGTCCTTTGATTGGCCCGTTTAAGGGAGTATGTTCCCTCATTAAAAGTCAGGTATTTAGTTTGTGTCTAAACAGGCCTACACTTTGGGAGTATTGTTCACCTCACTGGTAAAGTTTGTACGAACATGGTCAACAATCCCATTTTTATAAAGCGCTTTTCCACCTTCGAGACTCAAAGCTCTGTACTAAATACAGTTCAGCTTTTGTCCTGTTAGTGTTCTCTCTGTACGTTTGAGACGGGGTCGTGAGGCAAGACAGTTCTACATCAGAAAACACAAGTGCATACATTTACACACAGATAAAGACTGTTTCCTTCGAAGTAAATGATGTACTTCTATAACAGGCCTATAGGCTGTTACATACATGGATACTGGATATACGCTGAACAGACGGAAGTGACTGAGGGGTGAAACAAAGGCCACATGGGGCTTAACGGGCCCATATCAGGCTATTCTCTGATCTCTGTTCTAATGTTGTTTCCTCATCACAAATTTACCTGGAGTTGTGTTTTGTTTCATTCCCACATGTTTTACACACGAACCCTGCAGATTTAGGCTGAGGCTCTCAAACAGAAAACACTGTTCCACCTTCTGTTGTCATGCATCAATACTGGAAGTGCTTCAATGTGTTTTTAAACTCCTACACCTTCACTAGGATCATTTCAAGGATCATTTCAGCCTTGAAATTGCCAATCTCTACTGAACTAAAGGTAAAAAGAGTTGTTCACTTGAAAACTTTAGCTTCATGACATCACAAGGTGGAAGGGAGCATTTTGAGCTTTGGAGATGTAGACAGACTAATCATAAAGTGTTACTCAAACATGTGAATGAAACAAAACACAACTCCAGGTCTGTTTTTGAGAATGTAGCAGTATGTCTCCCCCTTAGCCCTCTGTCTTTGTCTTAGCCCTACCCCTTAGCCCTACCCCTCTGTCTTTAAACAGAGGGGTAAGGCAAAGGGTTTGTTTTAACCCTTAGAAATGGGACACCCCTTTGCAGTCGCAACAATATGACATTATTTTTAAAGTTTTGAAGTATTGTGCTCCTTTTGAGTTTGTTTTAAATAAACTTTGCAAAAAGTCATTTTTTTTTTAATTTTTTAATTTCTTAAAATGACTATACTCTGTACAACATATGTAAATCAAATTTTAATCAACTGTAACACAAAATTAAAATGCTGCAGAGGTGGATGGAGTTGTAGAGGATGCCTGGTACACACAAAAAAGAAAACAAAATTAATACATAGTCATAAACATATATAGTTGTTCTGGTACCTACAAATATTATAGAATATACCTTATATTTTATTTTCAAATTCTCCCACTTTTTTGAAGCTTGTTGGGCTGACACAACTCCAACAAGTCCAGCCTCCTACAAGAAATTTCTAAACAAAATACAAATGTGATTAATAACATGTCGTTTTTAATATAAATAGGGGATAATTTACAAGGCGAAACGAAACAATAATATTTTAGACCATGCATGTTCGTAATACTTTACACATTCTACCGTAACATGTGTATAGTTCTAAAAGCGCATGAGACGAGTTACGAGGCGAAATACAGCGATATATTTGACACATTCTAGTCTAACATATATGCGTATATAGTTCTTTTAGGCCATGCATGTTCGGAATACTTTACACATTCTACCATAACATGCGTATAGTTCTAACCGGGCATGTTACAATAAGCCGTATATGTCAGAAAGTGTAAATGCTGACGCCATGAGTATACCTACAACTTTTCAAAAGTTACTACAGTTTTATACAACTTTTTATGAGGTTCTTGAGTGCAAATACTCACATTTGTCCAATTTCTTCCCGATTGCTCGACACTTCCCGATTTCCGTGTTGCTTTTTGCTCCGACTTGCGTTAAGCCACGCCTATCCCCTTTGCGCAAAGGGTGCATCTGAAAAAGCTCTGCTCAGAGGGGTAGAACAGCCCTTCCCCTTAGCCCTCGCACTTATACAACAGAGTATTGGGATACCCCTCTGTCTCTCGTGAACGCGCACAACAGAGGGGTAGGGCTAAGACAGAGGGCTAAGGGGGAGAATTGAGATGCAGCCTTAGTATGACATGACTTAAAGTTCACAAGGATCAGTTTTGTGTAATATAGGAGCTTTAAAGTGCTTATGAGGTTCTGAGGTTCTCATGTTCTAATTCCTCCTTGGTTTGGTGGGTGGCACCTGTGGTCAATATGTATCATAGTTTTGCATCAGGTAAGTGACATTTTGTCGAAATACTGGGAAGTGTGTGTGAGCTCCTCTGCCTATGTTATCAGAAAAACTCCATCCAAATACAGACACAGTTTATGCACAAGGAAGGACTTTTCTGAAACTTTA
Source organism: Taenioides sp. WSHXM2023 (assembly GCA_029959045.1). Taxonomy (NCBI): domain Eukaryota; kingdom Metazoa; phylum Chordata; class Actinopteri; order Gobiiformes; family Gobiidae; genus Taenioides; species Taenioides sp. WSHXM2023. Next base: position 1,929,780 of record CM057088.1, read on the forward strand.
CATTTTGACTTTCTTAAAAAATGAAAAACAAAGCTAGTTTATTTGAAACAGTTTGCAGTGGTCCAGTGTTCTTCCTCACTTACCTTATGCATTCAGAGCATCCTAATTATGCACCATGATGAGTTTCTAAGCACTTTTCACAACTTTCAGAGACCAGAGGTTTGTCGTCACGATAACAGTAAAAACAAAACAAACAACCAAAAAAAAAAAAAAAACCAAAGCATGCTAACTTCTGATTCTCAGACAGTACAACACTTGCATGCAGACAGTACACAGCTGACTTATTTTGACCTCAAGAACTGCTTGTACAATATATCTGGACTAAGGCAAGACACATTTTACTCAAATATATGGACAAAAATGTATACAGCACATACACACACACACACACACACACATATATATATATATATATATATATATATATATATATATATATATATATATATATATATATATATATATATATATATATATATACACATATATACAGTCCCTGACAAAAGTCTTGTCGCTTATCCATTTTGTAGAAACAAAAGCTTATAACCTGACTTTAAATTAATCGATTGGTTTTAGAAATGTCTCATATGAAAGCTAAAACCCTCCCAAATTATGCTCAATATACTAAAATAAATTTGCTTCACTGAAGAAAGATTGATCATTTAATGAACACAGAAAGGTCAGATTTTGGCAAGACAAAAGTCTTGTCGCCTTGTCATATGATGCACCCAATCCTAGATTACAGCCTCACCTGTGATTAGTTACTGATCAGTCAATTAGTGGGTGTGTATAAAAAGAACCCCAGCACACCAGACCTTCACATCAACTGCAACTTGACCTCTGACAACATGCCTAAGATCCACCCTGAGACCAAAGCGTTAATTATCAAGAGGCTGAAGACCAGATCCACTGCTGAGGTGGCTGACACGTTCAGTGTGTCTCAGCGTCAAGTACAAAGAATAAGAAAAAGATCTGAAAAGACTGGAGATGTTTTTGACAAGCCCAGGTCCGGCAGACCCCGCAAGACAACTGCTCGGGAGGACCGTTTGTTGATTCGAAAATCCAAGGCCAGCCCCTTTTCCACTGCAGCAGAGCTCCACCAGGCCTGGTCACCTCAAGTCCCTGTGTCAACCAGAACAGTTTGTAGAATTCTGTCTCGAAATGGCCTCCATGGTCGAATCAGTGCACAGAAACCAGTACTAAACAAAAGGCAATTAAAAAACCGTGTGGCATTTGCCAAGGCCCACAGCCTGCTAAAAGGATGGACACTGGAAAAGTGGCAGAAGGTGGATTTCTCAGATGAATCCTCGGTTGAATTACATCACAGCCGCCGCAAATATTGCAGGAGACCTACTGGAGCCCGCATGGATCCAAGATTCACCCAGAAAACAGTCAAGTTTGGTGGCAGAAAAATCATGGTCTGGGGTTACATCCAGTATGGGGGTGTGTGAGACATTTGCAGGGTGGAAGGCAATATCAATAGCCTAAAATATCAAGAAGTATTAGCTACCTCTTACATTCCCAACCATAAAAGGGGTCAAATTTTGCAGCAGGATGGTGCTCCATCACATACTTCTATCTCTACATCAAAGTTCCTCAAGGCGAAGAAGATCAAGGTGCTCCAGGACTGGCCAGCCCAGTCACCAGACATGAACATCATTGAGCATGTCTGGGGTAGAATGAAAGAGGAAGCATGGAAGGCAAAACCAAAGAATCTTGATGAACTCTGGGAGGCATGTAAGACTGCTTTCTTTGCTATTCCTGATGACTTCATCAACAAATTGTATGAATCATTGTCGAACCGCATGGATGCAGTCCATCAAGCTCATGGAAGTCATACAAGATATTAAATATGGACCTCACAGCACCACTACTTAATTCACTGACGTTATGCAACATATTTTTGTATTTGAAGTAAATTATTTGTTCAATTTTCTGTAGGCGACAAGACTTTTGACTTTTGAAGCAAATTTATTTTAGTATATTGAGCATAATTTGGGAGGGTTTTAGCTTTCTTATGAGACATTTCTAAAACCAATGGATTAATTTAAAGTCAGGCTATAAGCTTTTGTTTCTACAAAATGGATAAGCGACAAGACTTTTGTCAGGGACTGTACATATATGTGTATATGTGTGTGTGTGTGTGTGTGTATATATATATATATACATACACACACACACACACACACACACACACACACACACACACACACACACATATATATATATATATATATATATATACACACACACACACATACATATATATATATATATATATATATATACATATACATATATATATAATTTTTTTTTTTTTAGATTATTATTAGCACTTTAACAACTTGTATTTTTTCTTTTTCTAGAGCGCAAACGCACACCAGAATCTGATGTGGTAATTCTGACAGAAAACTCCACGGATTCTGAAGACTGTTGTATACAAAAACAGCGCAGCGTGGCCCAAACCGTCCAATCAAAGCAGGAGGAGCTGACAGAGAACTCGTCAGACTCTGACCACGAGGAGGACACTGAACGCACCACAAGGAGAGAGACTGACCCACAGACCGAGCACTCCTCCCTGTCAGAGGGGCATGAAGATTACAGAATCAGGCCAAAAACGACAAAGAAGCTCCACAAACGGAGGCTAAAGAAAGACCCATTTGTGTGCCCTGTTTGTGAGAAATCCTTCAGTCACAAATCCATCCTGAAGATGCACATCTTTGCCCATGAGAGAAGCAGAACCTTTGAATGTTCAGAATGTGGATCATCCTTCACCCACAGGTACCGTCTGGAGCGCCACAAGGGGATCCACCTGAGGAAAAGGCCCTCAGTCTGTGAGAACAATGCCCCAACACAGCACATGCCTAACACCAACACAGAGACGAAAAAGCAGAGTCCCCCATCTGAAGAGCAATATGGCGCAGAACCTGAACGAGAACCCGATGACATGAAAGAGCAGAAACATGTGCATACACATACCTTGTGCTTTCAATGCAACAAGACCTTCTCCACCCCTGGAAATATGCGGAAGCACATGAGGAATTTTCACGGGATGAAGTTCTTAAGAGCAAGCGGCAGAAAAGCCTCGAGTACGGGCACAAGCACTTGGCCTATCCCATGTTTGACAAATTCTTCCCATTTCAGAGCAGGTGAAGTCACATGAAGTCCCACACACACGACATTTGCCAAACTCACTTGAATAATGTTAAGGACTCTGTGAGGATATTGTTCTTCGATTTCTCCAGTGCTTTTAACACAATCCAGCCCTTTCTGATGAGTGAGAAGCTGCTCAGGATGGGTGTCAGCTCCTCCATTGTCTCCTGGATTACTGACTACCTGTCAGGCAGGCCTCAGTACGTGCGACTGGGGACCACCCTGTCTGACACTGTGGTCAGTAATGTAGGAGCCCCCAGGGTACAGTCCTGTCTCCGTTCCTGTTCACTCTGTACACCTCTGATTTCCAGTACAGCTCCAGGTCCTGCCATCTGCAGAAGTTCTCTGATGACTCTGCAGTGGTCGGGTGTATCAGGGATGGACAGGAGCTGGAGTACAGGACACTGATTGCAAACTTTGTGGAGTGGTCCCAGGCAAACCATCTGCTCCTGAATGTTGACAAGACAAAGGAACTGGTGTTTGACTTTAGGAGAAAGAGGACACCTGTGGAGCCCATTACCATCCAGGGCCAGGACGTGGAAATAGTGGACTGCTACAAGTACCTTGGCGTCCATGTGAACAACAGGCTGGACTGGAAGGACAACTGTAATGCTGTCTACAAGAAGAGCATACACGACTACATTCATACCATACTCCATACAGTTGTACAACAACTCACCCTTATGTAACAGATAATACTCCCTACAACTAGACAACAACTTAATCTTGAATAACGGATAACCTATGCCCTGTCAATCAGCGTATTATTTGCACTGTCGTTCTTGTCTCTTGTATATAGCTGTGATTTTATAGTTTATTTTATAGTTTATTACTTATTTTTCTATTTTATTTTGACTTGTACATATACATTTATTTTTATAATTATGTCTCATTTGACACGTGTCTCTTGCTCTTTTTGCTATACCATCTATTTTTGTTACTCTCTGTTATTATATTGTGATGTTTGAGCTACTGTATCCAAATAATTTCCTTTGTGGATCAATAAAGTTTGTCTAAGTCTAAGTCACACGTGATGTTGCCAAACCCAGGCATGACATTGCCAAACTCACATGACATCACCGGACACACGTGTGATGTCCGCACACATGAGAAAATAGATGGAGATGCGTTTTAAATGTGACACATGCCACAAATGTTTCCGAGACCACATGTACACCGCAGACTGCACACTAGAGAGAAATCGTACAGGTGTCCAGTCTGTGACAAGTCCTTCACCTTCAGGACACTTCACACACTTCACACTTACATGAAAACTCACAGAGAACCTTTCCACTAACACACTCAAGAGCAATAATCATTTCTGTGTGTCAGATGCCCTCCCATCCCCCTGTATCCCTGTAGTGTCAGATTGAGATGGGGGCAGATGTTGTGGTGTGAGACACTTTTCTGTGTGAACATCGGTGTTCTAAGCCTCAAGTACCTTATGTTGGTTTGACCTCGTGACTTTGTGTGAAGCCATGTTCTAACGTTCCCTCATTGAAACATGCCACAAGTGGTTTGAGATTGTTATAGAACTGTAAAGATATGTTATCAAAGTGTACTGAGCTACTGAGTTATATGTGCTTATGTGTGCAAAAGAAGTGCTTACGCGACTGAGACTTTGACCCAAGATTAACGTGTGTACAGGGACTCTAAAGGTCGCAGCTTCCTGGTCACGTGTTATTGTCTGAAACTGAATAAAAGTTGCAGCAAGTGGATGTCCTTTGTGACTCTGGAGACATGAACAGAGGCTGTTGCTTGTCTCAGGGCTCCCTTGCAGTAGCAAGTAAAACTTAACACTTGTCTGATTTCATCACTTACTGCCGCAGATTTACGTCACTGTAAATCTGCGGCAGTAAGTGATGATCTCCTCAGGAGCGCGGCGCTCCACTTTGACAGAGATGTTGTTCATGCACGTTTGCAAAATCTAGTGATCTCTCCTGGGCACTATTCAAACCATCCTTACTGTTGGCAGTAACGACAATTCTCCATAAAGATTCAAAAACATGATACAAAACTGTACACAGCAACTTGACAAACCTGATGTGATGTGCAGAAGTTTCATTAGCGGGATGCACGCTGATTGTGTTGTGTGCTCTGAAGGAGGAGTAACTTTGCATGGTGAGCAGAGGGAGGGGTGCCAAAAACGAAAGTGAAACTTGTAAAACATGTTAATACATTGTTTTTAGAGAATACAGCATTTTCAAAACTGTAAAGCATATACTTCAAAACATCAGCGCCCCTACTGAAAAATTTGCTGGATCGGATATCGGTTTCCAAATATCAGTTCAGCCAATATCCTGGTTTGGCATATAAATTCATGTAGTAAGACTGTTTCCTGGTTGTACTTGGCCCAGAAAGTCTTGTAATAATTGACCTTTGATTTACACAGTTACTTATTTATCTCTTAAGTTACTTAAGAGATAAATAACAGCTTTATCACACATTTGGACCAGTTCTGTCTCATTTTTGTATAAAGAAATACACTGTTTTCAGTCTCTGCACAGATATTGGTTGACATTAGAAATTGGTAGATAGTTAAAGCTGTAGTATTGGAATCAGTATCAAAATTGAATAAGCTGGATTGGTGCATCCCTAATATAAGGTAACATGGTGATCTAAATATGTTTTGTGTTAGCAGATAATACTCCATAGAAGTCAAATAGCATCTCTGGTGTGGTGGTCCCTCTGTTTAAGAAGGGGGACCGGAGGGTGTGTTCCAACTACAAGGGAATCACACTCCTCAGCCTCCTCTGCAAGGTCTATTCCAGGGTACTGGAGAGGACAAGCCGACCCATAATCGAATCTCGGCTTCAGGGTTAGGAGCAGTGTGGTTTTCGTCCCCCCCGCGGAACACTTGACCAGCTCTATACTGTCCATCGGGTGCTCTATTCCACGTGTGACAAACTGGCCACATTGTGCTTTGTGGATCTAGAGAAGGCCTTCAACCATGTTCCTCCTCCTGTGGGGGTGCTCCGGGAGTATAGGGTTTGGGGGCCCTTTGCTAAGGGCTGTTTGGTCCCTGTATGACCGGAGCAGGAGCTGTGTTCGCATTGCCGGCAGTAAGTTAGACCTGTTCCCAGTGCATGTTGGACTCCGTCAGGGCTGCCCTATGTCATCGGTTCTGTTCATTGTATTTATGGACAGAATTTCTAGGGGCCAGATGGAAAGTCCCTGCCTTAAGTGGAGGAGTTCATGTATCTTGGCAGCCACTGCAGCCTCAGCAGTGATGCAGTCGCTATATTGGACCTTTATGGTAAAGAAAGAACTGAGCCGAAAGGCAGTCACCTGGCTGCCGCTCTGTCCATGATTCTGTGAGATTTGCTCTACCCTGCTCTACCCTGCTTTTGATCTTGCCCTATACGCCTTAAATACTTCAGAGCAGTAATGACCTGATCATCAGGGCTATCTTTTGGAACATTTTTGCTTACCTGAGCTGAGACGCTCCTGTTTCACCCCAACTCGGAGCGTCTGTCCTGCCAACTCGGAGCGCCTGTCCCGCCAACTCGGAGCTCCTTTACCATCAGCTCGGAGCCCCTGTCAAGCTCCAGCTCCTATTCCGCCAGCTCGGTCCACCTTTCCCGCGCCTGCTCAGAGCTCCTGTCCGGTGGATGTCACACTCTACGGCTCCTTCCCGACGTGTCTGTCCTGCATGGATAAATCCGGAGTAGTGTCCCTCACTGTGTCATCTATCTGGCCTCAGTCCCGCTGATTGTCCGCCCTGGATTCTGCGATCCCGGTGTGTTCAATACGGCGGGACGAGTGCCCGGCTGCCTCCGCAGCCCTCCAGTGATACACTCTCCCTTATGCCGACAGCACGTCCTCGGACTGGATCCCAGGCTCCGGCCTCCCACCGGACTCTTCGCTTGGCGATGGTACACAACCTGTGGACTCTCGGGAGTTTTATTTGCCTTCTTCAGCCACATTGTGCCGGTGTACCGGTTCTCCGTGGGATCATGTCAAGATGTGATTTGTTTACACTGATGTTTACATTTTTGCGCCACCCTCAGGCTGAATCAGGCATATGCACGCCAAAATGTTTTATCATTTGTATCTGACGTACCGTTTCATTTGCAGATTCGACAAGAACAATGCCGACTCCAATCAAACTTGTATTTGGTATGACTGCGATTAATACGTTGGCTTCAGAATAAAGTAAATGAAGGTTTACGATTGCACATACGCCTATAAGTTGTGTGGTGTCCTTTAATGACTACGATAAACAGGTTATAAAAATATAAGTAAGAGGATGTGTGGGCTTCGAACTCACGTCACCTGTGAAGAAAATAACGCGTCCAGGGCTCTAACCACTAACCTACATCAACGTATCCAAAGTTTGTTCAGCACCTATATCTATCATGCGCGTTACAGGTACATTGGAGGCACGTTAACTTGTGAAAGTCAGTTTTAACATTGGACAAGTTAGCGCTGTTTTTAAAAGCGCGATCCCGTCCTTTACCGTGTGCCTCGTGCACGCACTACGGCGCTGAACTCTAAAGTCTGCAGAAGGTTGCATGATGGTGTTTTAAAAGGCTACAACGCAAACTTCGCTTCCATGTCTTGATGTGACACCTGGCAGGGCATGTTATCTTGTGACACCCACATTGGACAATTTACCACTGTTACTAAAAGCCTGATTGTGCTGTGTCCTTTTGAGGGCGTCGCATGCCTGGCCAAAATTGCTGATGATCAATTAGAGGGGCTATAATGATCAGAGATCGTGTGTAATAATGTGAAACGAACGCAAAGTCATAAAAGTGTTAGACACAGCGACACGTCGTGGTCACGCAGTGCACTGCCACTTATGCTCAGACATCATTGCCATGTTATCTTGTGACATTACAATATAGTCACCCACTCGTGTGCAGTTACTCTACACTTTTTCGAGTGCCACAGGCAGCGTAATGTGCGCGTGCATGACATCGTGAAAAGTCAGCTATGAGGTGGCAATAAGTTCATATGGCAAAGTGAACATAAGAGCACTTGGCTTCTAACGGTATTGTGTTGATGTGACGAGTCACCCTGTGTCACTATACTCCAAATTGGCCCAAACTCCTATTGGGTTGTGGGTTGGTGTCAACTACGTCTACTGTCAAAATCACGATTAGGAAAACTTGTATATAAAAACACTTTTCAGAAAAAAAAAAAAAAAAAAATATATATATATATATATATATATATATATATATATATATATATATATATATATATATATATATATATAATATATATATAATATATATATATATAATATATATAATATATTATATATATATATATATAATATATATAATATATATATATATCCTGTAGCCTCCAAATAAAATAATAAACCCTAGAATATGCTACAGATAACCTAATATATAAAGGTACACCTAACCTTAACATTTAATAATTAATAATTTTAAGGTTTAAGGGGTTTTTTTTCTCAGAAAAGTGTTTTTATATACAAGTTTTCAAAATCGTGATTTTGACAGTAGCCGTAGTTGACACCAACCCAATAGCCAATTGGAGTATAGTGACACAGGGTGACTCGTCACATCAACACAATACCGTTAGAAGCCAAGTGCTCCTAAGGCACAATCAGGCTTTTAGTAACAGTGGTAAATTGTCCAATGTGGGTGTCACAAGATAACATGCCCTGCCAGGTGTCACATCAAGACATGGAAGCGAAGTTTGCGTTGTAGCCTTTTAAAACACCATCATGCAACCTTCTGCAGACTTTAGAGTTCAGCGCCGTAGTGCGTGCACGAGGCACACGGTAAAGGACGGGATCGCGCTTTTAAAAACAGCGCTAACTTGTCCAATGTTAGAGATAAGATAAGACTTTATTGATCTCACAGAGGAGAAATTCACTCGTGACAGAAGCTCACAGTATAGTACAGTATAGTGCAAAAAGTTGTGAAAAATTGTGCAAACACTCAGAACAATAAGTAAATAAAAAATAAAATCACAATAAATATTAACATATTTACAACATCAGGTAGCTCTTATGTACAGGGAGTGAAAGAAATGTAAATGTATAAGAAATGTAAATATATAAAACTGTTAAAACTGACTTTCACAAGTTAACATGCCTCCAATGTACCTGTAACGCGCATGATAGATATAGGTGCTGAACAAACTTTGGATACGTTGATGTAGGTTAGTGGTTAGAGCCCTGGATATGTTATTTTCTTCACAGGTGACGTAAGTTCGAGGCCCACACCCTCTTACTTATATTTTTATAACCTGTTTATCGTAGTCATTAAAGGACACCACACAACTTATAGGCGTATGTGCAATCGTAAACCTTCATTTACTTTATTCTGAAGCCAACGTATTAATCGCAGTCATACCAGATACAAGTTTGATTGGAGTCGGCATTGTTCTTGTCGAATCTGCAAATGAAACAGTACATCAGATACAAATGATAAAACATTTTGGCATATGCCTGATTCAGCCTGAGGGTGGCGCAAAAATGTAAACACCAGCGTAAACAAATCACATCTTGACATGATCCCACGGAGAACCGGAACACCAGTATTCAGCACCGAGATGCTAGCTTCCTGGTCTGAGGATGCTGCCGCTGCTGCAGTACTCCGCTTCTACCCTCTGCCGGCTCAACAACCGCTGCCTCCCGGACTGCGCTGCTTCTCTTCAACAGCTTGGACTCCTCCGCAGCTCCCGTCCTCCACATCGGGGATCTGGACGTACTTTTTCCTATCACAGCTCATCTGAAAACGCCATCCCGTCCATCTGGTCCCACCGCTCTGATACTTCCGCATTACGTCATCACAACAACCTACACGTGAGTCGGTCCAACCTCCGCCCTGTTCCATGCGCATCACAACACACTGCCAACTCACGTCACCTGAACTTTTCCCCTCCTCAACACCCGCTCCCTCAGCAACAAGGGACTCATCTTAAATGAGCACATCATAGACAATAAACTGGATTTTCTCTGTTTGACTGAAACCTGGCATAAACCTATGGACTATTTCTCCCTCAATCAGACCACACCCCCCGGATTCTCTTTCGTTGAAAACCCCCGTTCTGAAGGGCGAGGTGGCGGCACAGCAGTTATTTTCAAAAAAGACATTAAATTAACCCCTTTCTCTCGCTCAAACTTTCACTCATTTGAATATACTGCTTTCAAACTGTCCAGTCCATCTCCACTTGTAACTGCTGTTATTTACCACCCCCCGAAGCCCAACCCCTCATTCTTTCCAGATCTCACAGACTTTCTGACTCAGTTAAGTGCCATATCATTCTCCATCCTTCTGCTTGGTGACTTTAATTTCCATATTGACAATGTCAACTCCAAACCTGCTGCTGAATTCATGGACCTTCTCCAATGCTTCAACATCACTCAATATGTCAGTTTCCCCACTCACACTCGCGGTCACATTCTTGATCTGGTTTGCTCCACTGGTCCCACAATAAACAATCTCTCCAGCCATAACCTCTGCATATCTGACCACCTTGCCATAACCTTCAACATACAAATCCCCCTCACAGCCCATAAAGCAAAACGTACAATAACTTTCAGAAATCTAAAATCCATTGACACTCCTGCTCTTTCTGTTCTTCTCTTCTCATTACAACAACACCCTCTCCTCCTGTCTTGACGAACTGGCCCCCACCAAAACTAAAATCGTCTCCTTCACCCATACTGCCCCCTGGTACACCCCTGAGCTCCATCAAACGAAGTCCCGTAAGCGCCAGCTTGAGAGACTGTACAAGAAATCTGGTTTAACTGTCCATCTCCAAATCTACACAGACTACATACAGCAATACAAAGACACCAAACTCCGCCCAGTCCAAATATTACTCCAACCTCATCCACTCCGGCTCCAATAACCCCAAAGCTCTCTTTTCCACAATAAACACACTCCTAAAGCCCAATAATAACACCTCATCTTCCTTCACCACTGACAAATGCAACCAATTTCAATCCTTCTTTCAGTCCAAAATAGATTCCATTTACAGTTCAATAGACCTCTCCTCCTCCCACACTGCTCCACCTGATCCTCCTCCGCCCCATCAACAGCTCTCTCACTTCACACCCATTTCCCCTGCTCACCTGACAGAACTTTTTTCCGGCATTAAAACTTCCACATGCTCCCTGGATCCCATTCCCTCTCCTCTCATCAAAGCCTGTCTTCCTGCACTCTCTCCACTGATCACCCAAATCATAAACTCCTCCCTCTCCTCCGTTTCTGTCCCACAGTCTCTCAAGTTGGCTGCTATCACTCCCATCCTCAAAAAACCCAACCTTGACCCTGATAACTGTGCAAATTTCCGTCCCATATCCAACCTCCCCTTTCTGTCTAAAATCCTGGAACGTGTCGTTGCCGCCCAACTCCAAACCCACCTCACCTCCAACAGTCTCTATGAACCCTTCCAATCCGGCTTCCGTCCCAAACACAGCACCGAAACAACTCTGCTCAAAGTCACAAATGACCTCCTCCTCTCCTCCGACTCCGGCCACCTCTCCATCCTCATCCTCTTGGACCTCACTGCAGCCTTCGACACAATCAGCCACTCCATCCTCCTGTCCCGCCTCAAAAACTCTCTCAACATCACCAGCTCCATTCTCTTCTGGCTCCAGTCCTACCTCACAAACCGGCAACAGTTCATCCATACCAACCATTGCTCTTCCTCCATAGCCCCCTTGCAGCAGGGAGTCCCCCAGGGTTCGGTGCTTGGTCCTCTCCTCTTCATTCTCTACATCCTCCCCCTCGGCAACATAATTCGTCGACACGGTCTCCGCTTTCACTGCTATGCTGACGACATCCAACTTTACATCTCCACAACATCCATCAACCCCAGCGTCCACTCCACTCTCACCCACTGGCTAACAGACATCAAAAACTGGATGAATCACAACTTCCTCAAACTTAACAGCGACAAAACAGACTTCATTATCATCGGTCCACACAACATCACCAAATCCTCACAACACTTCACCCTGCACTTTGACAACACCACACTCTCTCCATCCCCACTCATCCGCAACCTCGGTGTGCTCCTCGACCCCACTCTTTCATTTGAACCCCACGTCAAACACATAACCCGGACTGCATTCTTTCACCTCAAAAACATAGCCCGTCTCCGCCCATCACTCACTTTTTCTGCTGCTGAAACTCTCATCCACGCATTTATCACATCTAGAATCGACTACTGCAATAGCATCCTCTATGGTACACCATCCAAAACCCTCAATAGACTACAGTACATTCAGAACTCCGCTGCCCGGCTCCTCACCCACACCCGCTCACGTGAACACATCACCCCTGTCCTCCACAAGCTCCACTGGCTCCCCGTCCCTCAGCGCATCCACTTCAAAATTTTTCTCATCACATTCAAAGCACTCCACAACCTGGCCCCTCCTTACCTCACAGACCTGCTCCACCACCACACTCCATCTCGCTCCCTCCGCTCCTCCAGCTCTAACCTCCTGTCCCTGCCCTGTAGGACCAAGCTCCGAACCTGGGGGGACAGAGCCTTCTCCATCGCTGCCCCCACCCTCTGGAACTCACTGCCCAAACCCCTCCGTGACTGCTCTGACCTCCCCACCTTCAAAAAGAACTCAAAACTCACCTGTTCAAAATTGCTTTTAATGATTGATTTTATGTTGTAAATTTTGTGATATTTTATTCTTTTATGAAGTGTGAAGCGTCTTTGAGTGTCTTGAAAAGCTCTATATAAATAAAATGTATTATTATTATTATTATTATTATTATTATTATTATTATTATTATTATTATTACCTATGGTCATGAGCTTTGGGTAATGACCAAAAGAACAAGATTGCAGATACAAACGGCCGAAATGAGTTTCCCCCACAGAGTGGCTAGGCGCTCCCTTAGAGATAGGGTGAGGAGCTCAGGCATACGGCATACGGGAGGAGCTCGGAGTAGAGCCGCTGCTCCTCCACGTCAAGAGGAGCCAGCTGAGGTGACTCGGGTATCTGTTCTGCACGAGTGACGTGGAAGTGACATTTATTTGTCAAATGTAACGGACTCTGCAGAGATCCTCCGACCTCTGAAACAGGCACGTGTCTCAAACAGGTGCGTGGTGGTCAGCACTACGCATTACACAGATGCTCTCAACGCCAACCGCGGGATTTATAAAACTCCTCCTAAGTGCAGCACTTACAGTATCTCTGCACCAGCTAGGACTCTGGGGGTGGGGGTGGTCACAGTCTGTGACATAGACTTCTATAGACCAGTCTGTGGCTGTGACACAGGATGAAATAACGAGTGGACCTGAGAGCAGAAGGAGCACAGGAGCGAGGAGCTGGGACTAAATGTAGCTCCAACACTTTACATTTGTTTTTACACACCACACACCAGAGTGGCCCGACTCCGCACATGACACGAAGCCTACTGGCCAAACCTGAACCCAACCCAAAATATTCACTGTATTTTTGTGTAAAAGGGGTCTTGTAATTGAGAACTTGCTCTTAAGGGCTCTCCCTGACCCTAAGGGACACAATATTGTCTGTGCCCATCCCGACCCAGGCCTGCACTCACAGAGGTAAGACCCAGACCCACAGTCAGAGATAAGACCCAGGCCCACAGTCACAGAGGTAAGACCCAGGCCCACAGTCACAGAGATAAGACCCAGGCCCGCGCACTCACAGAGGTAAGACCCAGGCCCGCACTCACAGAGATGAGACCCAGGCTCGCACTCACAGAGGTAAGCAGTGTGGATGTTCCATGTGGACTTTCATAGGCAGAATAACGACACCTGATCCGTGTCAGATGAGTTACTCGTTTGTGTAGTACCTGCTGAAACATCTCTCCCTCGCTCCTTTCGCTCTTCAGACTGCCACGTGCACATATCTGTGCGTAAACAGAGCAAGTCCCCACGCACTTATAGGCATAAAAATATAGTGATAAAACTCTATAAAGCTATGAACTCTTGAAACAGTGTACTAGCAAAATACATTTGAACATGTCCTTAAACATATTTACTGTTAGAATTACCTGGGCCCAGTTTCAGTCACTACTTTTCCATTGAAACTAGTATTCCTCTCCCAGGTGCATCCCTTCACTGTCCAGTCCTCCCCTCATTATTCATGACATGATGACCTGTGTACATACACTGCCTTTGGACTGTCTGTATCAAACCCAGTGTGGGACTGCACCATGCTCTCTCCTTCTTCTACCTCATCTACTGATCTATTTGCTCTTTCTCTTGAAAGAGAATAAACCACACAAAGACAATTGTTTGGCTCAAGATTTCTATTTCGTTCTCACCCAAATATTTCCACAACAACAGCGAGAACACAATTTGGCTGTATATTGCAAAGACGCACTGCCTAAATATTCAGATGTAGAAGTAGGCCTACGATAACGCAATTTAGTCTTGTTCTAATTTAAATTTACATTTAACTTTTATTTTTGTGTTTAACCTTGTTTAACCCTGTGTGTTGGGGTCCTTTACACACCTGAAAGCATATTCATTTTACAATTAAGTCGATTCAACGTTAAACTTTTTTTCTTTTTTTTTTTTTTTCCTGCACCTCTGCAGTATCTAAAAGCATAAAACACATGTCAAATATTTTCGTAGCTGTATATATGAATTCTACATGTTTATACTACTGGTACCATCTCAAACTGTAAAGTCCCACAGACACATCCACAGCACAGAGGACATCTCACTGAGCACAACTGTTTTTAGCAATTTTTAGATAGTACATTTGATACTTTCTTTCTTTAACCATGTGTTTGCAAAATGGATTGAAAGTCCTTTTCTCTCTCAATCCCTGCGTCTCAGTCCAACTCACTGATTATTGGCTCATGTTTAGGTAAATCTCATTCACAAATCACTTTGCATGCTCCTTTTATGGTGAAGTGGTGTAAAACGGCGTGGTCTGTCCTTTTAAGGTGAAGTGGAGGTGAGGAGAGGATTTTATAAATTTGGAGTTTGTGTGGAGCATGAGACGCTCAGACCATGCAGATGCTCAGACATGATTTTTTCTCTGGCACTCTGTGTTATGATCTTGGAAACCTTGTCTGTATCTGTATCTATTTCCACAAACTGTACACCTGAAAGGTTTCTCTCTGGTGTGAATCATCATGTGATGTTGATAGCAGAATTTGGTTTGAAAATGCTTCCCACATTCCCAACAGTGGAAATGGTTCTTGGCTTTGTGACAGTGGAGATGCAGGTTTAACTTGTCCAGGCTCTTAAACTCCTCACCGGCCACTAGGAGACTCGTCTGAGTGCTCCATTTTTTTAAATGTCCCCCACTGACTGAACGCCTGAATGGTTTCTGCTTCTTGTGAGTGATTATGTCGCTGTGGAAGGCGTCCGCTTGTTGGCACGGCAGCTTTCCTCTGCGTTTATGCACAGACAGGCGTTCTTTCGGCTGTTCCTTAGATTTGAGGCACACGTTGCTGACAGCACACTGATATATGTTGTTGTACTGGTGTATCTTTTGGTGATAGATTAAAAGATCTTTTGAAATTTCTTTACCACAAATCGAGCACTTGGCCTGAGGGCGCAGACCTAATCCTGGTGATGTGGCCTGTGGAATATGCATACTGAAGCTCCCTCTTTGTTCTCTGCAGTCAGAACTTGCAGCTGTTTGTCTTCTTATTGGTTTTGTCCAGTTAGAATTTGCATCTGTTTGAATCTGGGACATGCTGTCTCTTGCTCTTGGTTCTGCTTCGTCAGCACCTGAGAGATGATACTACATACTTTTCGTCAAACTTTTGACAGGTCTGACGTCACATCCGTGTCCCGCCTCCGCCCCGCCCCCTCCCCATACACACACATAGGTCTGACGTCACATCCGTGTCCCGCCTCCGTCCACGCCCCCTCCAGGCACACATACACACACATAGGTCTGAGGTCACTTCAGTGTCCCGCCTCCGCCCCCGCCCCCTCCACACACACATACACACACTCCTCAGGGGTTAAAGTTCTTTTAAGGGTTGAACGCATTGACCTAATCGGTGGTGAGAGGCCGGGCGGATTCTTTCTTTGTCTAAAAAAAGTCTTTAAACAACGTTTAGTTTCAGAGAGATTGGTAGGTTTTTACCATGTCGTCCGATTGTAGAACGATGCTTATTAGCGAGACAGCTGTTACCATCTTAAAAGAATCGCGGTGTAACGCAGACATCCTTGAAAAAAACACGGTGTATCTGCGACGGGTTCAGAGTTCTCCTCCTGTGGCTTTGCACCAAGAATGGTCTTTGAAACCTTACGGACAACGCGGTAGCTGGGGCTACGTGTTCAAGTACAAGACGGGGGAACTGTGTCTCTATCAATGGAAAGAGGGTGAAACAGAGGGGGCCTGGACGGATCTAGCCACGCTTTCTTCCAATGACTGGGGCGTGTTAAAGTTGGTCAACCCTAGCATCGTCAGTGAGAATGAAGAGGAAGAAGAAGAAGAAGAAGAGGAAGAAGAACTACAAAATGATGGTCCCACAAAAAAACAAAAGCTGTGTCCTTTTCCCAACACCAACAAATGCTGTGAGCAAAAAGAGACATTTGCGAGTATTTGGCATACAAAAACCTCAGGCACAGGCCGTTGGTTCTATCGCGCCAGTTACAAGATGCAAAAGGAAGAGGGAGTGTCAGAGAAAGGGAAATCGCATAAGCAGGAACCCGGACATTACTTTGTTCTGGATCTTTTCAACTCAGACTGCGGAGTTTTTTGCAATTTGTTGACTTTGCCGGTTGCAGCTTGGAGCGAAATGATGGAAGTGATAGAATTACCCTACTCTTTCACAGTTGCCGCAATTGGGAAGACACTCTGGTGACCAAAAAAAACCCCCTCTCTGTTATGAGACCACGCCCCCTCCCCCCGACCCTCCCATAAAAAAGGAGGACTCCGCTTCTACGCGCTATAAAAGACATCCGTTTGGTGAGAACGGCATTCGCTAGTTGAACGAAAAAAAAAAAACACCCCGGAAGAATCATGTCCACTTGTATGAGAAGCACCAGGAGCGGGCGTCTGATGCCTAGAGACCTTTCAAAGTTTTGGGGCCCTTATTCTAAAACTGAGAACGCAAAAACCAACCAGCAGTCCACAGACGACGTGTGTATGGACAGCTCTCCTTCTCCTCCTCCTTTCCCGACCGCAGAAACCGACCGGCAGTCCACGGACGACGTGCGTATGGACCGCCCTCCATCCCCCACACCTTCCCCGGTGCCTTCACCAACATCACCGGAGGATCACCACATATGCTCGGAGTCGTGTCCTGAGATCTCCCAACCCCTTTCACCGTCATCCAATCCGGCTCTACCCCTACCTCCTTCATCGCCCGCACCGGAAGATGAGAGCATGACGTGTGTGTCTCCTCCCCTTTCACCTTCATCCTCTTCCGATTCAGGTTCATCCTCATCGAGAGACGACAGCGGGGTGGAGGTTCTACCCCTTTCACATTCGTCATCATCGTCTGATTTGACAACTACCCCTTCCGAAGCCGACGACATGGGGGATCAGACTCCGCCCAGACAGGGAGGTGACGCGGTGGACCAACTTGACGGGTGGTCGTCGGCCTTCTTTAAAGTTGTAAAAGCTGCTCGGCGTCATTCTGTGCAAGTACCAGAAAGAAAGTTGTCACGGATGCCATGTTGGCCATCCTAGCCAGCGACAGCACCAATGCTTGGATGTAATCGGTCTAGATTTCTACCAGAACAACTTTTACGCTCTGATGAAAAAACTCTACACCCCCAAGTTTAATCCGGCCATCCAACACCTCTTGACCTTGCACGACATCCAGGCGGAGGAGCACCAAATTAGGATCACCGCAGAGACTCTTTTGCTCGACCTGAAATCGGCGAGTACCGACCGTGACCCCATCTTTCACCTGTTAAGCGGTGTGAGCGAAAACGACGAGATCAAAGACGAACATCTGGAAGAGATAACAGAGTTTTGGGTGAAGCCTTGAGCGTGTAACCTTGAGAAAAGAAAATGGGGAACTACTGGGGAAGAATTGCCACCGACATAGAGAGCCAATGTATCATTTCTCAGTTCACTTTCAAGGACCACGCCAACAACGTAATGCGATGAGATATTTATTAAAGGTTGAATGATGGGTGTCTTGACGAAAGAGGTAGCGATGGCTGGGTTGAGACTCAGGGTGGGGGCTCCGTCTCAATCTTCAATTGGCCCAGCCGGAACGGGACCCCCTTTGTGGATGTCTTATAGCTGAAAGACAAACGAGATAGGGGGTGGGAGGGAAGGGTCGAGTTAGCTGAGACAAACTGGGATGATGGGATAGGCAGGAATAAATGGCTTCTGGGAAATTAGAGGTGTGGTTGCGGTGAGCTGTGGTTCGCTGGTGAGGAGGAGAGGGTGGTTGAGGCGTGGTCTTGCTCCTGAATCTCAGTTAATCATATTAACTCCACTTCACTAGCAAGGACCACGCCAACCACGTAATGCGATGAGATATTTATTAAAGGTTGAATGATGGGTGTCTTGACGAAAGAGGTAGCGATGGCTAGGTTGAGACTCAGGGTGGGGGCTCCGTCTCAATCTTCAATTGGCCCAGCCGGAACGGGACCCCCAAAGATTTAAAAGGAGCATAAGACTGAGAGGGCCTGGTGGAGATCGTTGAGATTGTGACAAACGTAGGTGAGGTAGGCGCTGGAGGCCCAGCGACCGAGGGTCTGAATTTTTCTTACCTGTTTCTGTAAGGAAGAGTGGATCATTGTGGGAGGAATTGGAGGTGCGTCAGAAAGCGAGATATTTGATGAACGGTTCGTATGGACTTAGAGGAGAGTTAAGGCGAAAGAGGTGGATAGGAAAAGTGTTTCCCAGCTGATCCGTTTTACTCCTGCGAAGAGTAAAGACGAGCAAGTCGAGAGAATGTATGGCGAGATCGGAAAGCCTAGGGTGGACGGACGGGTCGAAAGTGCTGGACGTTGGAGCGAATTCGGAACAGCGGAGAAAGCCGAAGAGGAGGTCTGAAGTAAGTGGTAAGCGTTTAGGGGGAAGACGTGGTTCAGCCTTTTGCAGTCCTTTAATCAGCATGGAAACGTGGCAGTGATACAGAGATTGGCAGTCCTCACCGACGGACAGCTTGTAAATGAGGTTAACTCCGGCGAGGTAAGCCTGTATGGTGGAGACACGGATGTTCCTGGAGTGGTGCGAGAAGGTGATGAAACTGTAGATGGTGGTGACGTCGAATGAGCTGAGGGGGAGTTGATGAAGATCGAGGAAAGCTTTGGGCGGTGCGAATGACGAATTGATGCTGAGCGGACACTAAGGTGAGTTTTCGGAGGAACTGAGCAATTGCGGGGGAACGGGATCTTCCCTTGTTGATGATGTGGACTGTGGCGATGCTGTTGGAATGGATAAGGATGCACCTGCTAGACCACTTGTGCCCCTAAAGAATGGCTACGATGACAATGGGGTAGAGTTTGAACAAGGCGGACAAGCAGTCTGCTGGCCTCAGAGCGAGGAGCTCGGAGGGCCACGCGGAAGCAAACCACCTTCCTTGATAAAACCCTCCGAAACCTATTGAAGGAGCTGCGTCGGTGAAAAGTTGAATGTCTTCGGGAGCAGACAAGAATTCGTCGTAAAAGAAGGAGATGTCATTCCAGGAATCTAGGAACTGCTTCCATAGGTGCATTTCGGTCCTGCAAGCTTCGTTTAGTGGTATTGTTGAGTGAAGGGAGAGGACGGATGTGGCTTTCGTGAGAAGACATGAAAGGAAAGGCTTGCCCTGAGGAATGATGCGGATAGCGTAGTTGAGGTGACCGAGAAGCGCGAGGAGCTGTCTCTTGGTGCACGAGGTAGCCATGATGAAGTTGGAGAGGAGCAGCGAGATTTGCTGGACTTTCTCAGGAGGAAGAGACGCTTGGAACGAGACCGAGTTGAGAGTTATGCCGAGAAACTCGATTGATGTGCAGGGGCCGAGGGTCTTTTCCTCAGACAGAGGGACTCCGAGGTCGGAGAACGCTTTGACGAGTGACAATAGGCCGAGACAAGGGGGGGAAGACACGGGAGTCACGACCAAGAAGTCATCCAGGAGGTGTAAGACGTAAGGAAGTTTAAAGTTGTTGATGAGAATCCAACACAAGGCTTCGGAAATCGAAAATTTTAGGACTACTATGGCAGCCGAAGGTCAAGCACACGGCAAAGTAATACGACCCTTTCCAGAAGACTCCGAAGTAACGCCAGAAATCAGGGTGGATAGGCAGGACCTTGAAGGCGCTGCTGATGTCGGCTTTAGAGAGCCACGCCCAGCGGCCTGCGAGACGAATGAGGGAGATGGCGTGATTGGTAGTGGCATACTGCACAGAAAAATCTGGGGCGGGACTGTTGATGCTGGGAACGTCTGTACTGTAGGGAGAAGATAGGTCGACGATGAGCCATTTTTTTCCCGGAATACTTGCGCGTGGCGATGCCAATGGGGCTGATATGGAATGACTTGAAAGGAGGATGTTTGAAAAGGCCGATCATGAATCCTTCAGCGACTTCCTTCGCCAAAAGGTTGTCCACGGCGATGGGATCTGTGAGCGCGGACTGGAGGTTCCTACATGAGTGTAAAAATTCCGGCAGAACTTCGATGCCGGGGTGAAAACCGTTACTAAAACCATCGAGCAAGAAATTGACAAACATGCGATCGGGGTGATCGCGGAGAGCAACGAGTAGCGTGTTTACCTTCACTGGGGTGATAGCGGTGTTGGAAGCACTCTTTTCATTGATAGTGACTGGATTCTGCGTGCAGGAGAACCTGGCATGGGCGCCGCCACAGAAGGAGCAGACGTGGAGAAACCTGCAATTGGAAATGCTGCAACCCCGGTCGTTGAAGTTATTGCAGATCATCCTTCCTCCCTGATACAGGAAGGGGCATCCGCGCAGATCGCTTCCTCTACTTCCTCTACTGATGGGTACGAGGGTGGTGGGTCGGGCTGAAGAAGTAGGGCGAGGGATCATGGGTGGAGGGGGAGCTGCGGAAGACAGGTGATTAAAGACTGGATTCTTCGAAGCGGGGGGACGATTGCGAGAGGGTGTAGCCACTGAACAAAGGGAAGCGGGATGAGAGGGAGCTCCGCAGAGATCGCAGGAGAGAGCGGTGCGAGCTGCGAAGACCCTGCAGTAGAGCTCGGAATCCAGGGCCCCCCAGTAGGTACCGTGATTGAATTGCTGGAGCCTGCCTGCCGCTTGAGTGGCGAATAGTACGTGGTAAGTGTAAAATCCGGTCCCTCCGAAACGCATTGCGAGGTCGAGGATTATTGTCAGATAGTTGTCTAATTCGGCTCTCCGGTTGGGAAAAGTGGAGCAGATGACTTCCCGGTAAAAGGAAAAAGCAAGAGCGAATTCGGTAGGGGTGAGATCTTTGGATCGAGAAGGTGTGGTATGGAGCATGAACGAAGTGAGGCCCTGGCTGGTTAGTAGATCCTGTGGCTGGTTCACGTTACAGAGAGAGGGTTGGATCAACTGAGCGAGATCAATATAATTACCGTTAATAATCTGCTGCCGGAGGGACGGAGAAACGGGAGACGGACGATTGATGGAGGCGGCTGGCTGAGTTGGAGGTACGGCGGTGGCTAGAGTGTAGATGGGAGACACAGTAGTAAAAACATTTTGGGGAAGGGGAGAGGGGTTGGGGAAGGGGGGGGGGGGGGTTGGGGAGGGGAGGGAAAGGGATAGAGCAGAAGAGGGAAACGGATAAGAGTGCTCTACAGCTTGCGGGGCCGATGGTGCTGCCGAGGAGGTTGCTGTAGCTGTGGTGGTGACGACGGTCGGAGCACAAGAAGCCATCTGACTCATGATGGCTGGAATAAGAGAAAATGAAGGAGGGATGGGGGGAATAGATGTGTGTGCGAGGGGATTTTGTGCAGCCTGCGCAGACAGGGATGAAAGAAGCGAAGCGACCCGGTGGTCTAACACAGAGGGAGCAGGCACAGGTGAAGAGACGACCTGCCCCCCACTAGGGGGGGCTGAGGAGGCAGACTGAGAGACTGGAGGCGCGCCGATGGTATCGGTAGCGCAACTGCGCGTGTGCTGGGTTGGAAGCAAGAGGGATTGGGAGCCCAGGGTGACGCGCCTTGGACCAAAGCTAAATAGAGGTGGTACAGCTTGGATTTGTTATCCTGGTGGCTGAAAGCAATGCCGTTCTTCTTAAGTTCCCTTTGGGGGCCGGCCACGGTCCAGCTTCTGATATCGCGCCTGTTGGAGGAAGCCCGCGGGGACTCCCGTGGGGATGTGTGCGCGCGCGGGGACCTGCGCAAGGTGGCGCGGGCGCCGAGGCGAGCGCTGCGGCGGGTGCTGCAGCGGGGGCTTCGTAGACTTCCGTGGTGGCTGTCTTGGCAGCGGTCGTGTCGAGTGACGTGGCTTGGGAGTGGCGGACAAGGAGGAGGAGAGCGAGGATCCCGCTGACTGCGGAGATATATACGGCGGGTGTGCGTCCTCGAGGCAGAGCTCCGCGGTGGCGGCGTGGGGAAGATGGCGCTTGGAAGGCTGGAGGAAGCGCGCCGGCCCGTGGCTCGGCCCCCGGAGCGAACTAAGGAGTGTCGTGAATCTTCCCTGCTTGCAGCTTGCTGGGAACCGTCTTTGTAGGACCGCGTTAGATGTGAGGAGACATCGGACTGCGACGCGCCGAACAGGTCGGAATCCCAATTGGACGGGTTAATAATTAGCTCGTGATCCATAATGCTGACGGAACTGTCTTGTGCTCTGTCGAGTTAGCTGAGACAAACTGGGATGATGGGATAGACAGGAATAAATGGCTTCTGGGAAATTAGAGGTGTGGTTGCGGTGAGCTGTGGTTCGCTGGTGAGGAGAGGGCGGTCGAGGCGTGGTCCTGCTCCTGAATCTCAGTTAATCATATTAACTCCACTTAATTGAGCTCTTGCATAAGGCTATCGAGAACAAAGTTTCCACAGGGAGAAGCACCAACGTTTTTGTTAGAGGCACGGACGTTGAGAGACTGGAAAACTTGTTGGAAAAAACCAGGACCTACTCTGCTCCCATGATTTGTGAAGCGATGGTGCGCTACACGGTGTTTACGAGCAAAACTAGTTTGTCAAAAAGCTTTAAAGAAATTTTAACAGAACTGGCTAGAGATGTAGTGAAACCCTCTCATCTGCTTGCTTTTTACGCTTTGCTCGTCGATGTTACCAGCAAACTTGTGCAAAACAACCGTTCTGTAAATGTCTTGGCTGAACTGAGAAAAATACATAATGTTCTCTACCACGCTGTAGATCATTCTAGACCCAAAGCCCCCCCTGCTATGGATGACCGACAACTAGCGGAAAGGCTTAACACCTACTACGCTAGATTTGAAGTCTCACACCCCTCCCCCACCCCACTGACTACAATGGACATTGCGGCCAAGCCCACCTCAGACCCCTCCTCCTCCCCCACTGCCCTCACACTCTCCAAGCAGGATGTGACTAAGACATTTAAAAGGCAAAACCCACGGAAAGCCCCAGGTCCGGACGGTGTCTCTCCTTCCACCCTGAGACACTGCGCTGAAGAACTGGCTCCTGTCTTCACGAACATCTTTAACATCTCCCTGGAGTTATGCCATGTCCCAGCCTGCTTCAAGCTGTCCACCATTGTTCCCGTCCCCAAGAAGCCCAGGATCACCGGACTTAACGACTACAGGCCTGTGGCGCTGACGTCTGTAGTCATGAAGTCATTTGAGCGCCTGGTTCTGCCTCACCTCAAGTCCTTCACCTCCCCCTTCCTGGACCCTCTGCAGTTCGCCTACAGAGCCAATCGGTCTGTAGACGACGCCATCAACCTGGCCCTCCACTTCATCCTTCAGCATCTGGACTCCCCGGGAACCTATGCCAGGATCCTGTTTGTGGACTTCAGCTCTGCATTCAACACCATCCTCCCTGCTCTGCTCCAGGACAAGCTCGCCCAGCTCAACGTGCCTGACTCCACCTGCAGGTGGATCACTGACTTCCTGACGGACCGGAGGCAGTGCGTGCGGCTGGGGAAGAATGTCTCGGACACTCGGACTATAAGCACAGGATCTCCACAGGGCTGTGTACTTTCTCCCCTGCTCTTCTCCCTCTACATCAACTGCTGCACCACCAGCCACGACTCCGTGAAACTGGTTAAGTTTGCGGATGACACCACCCTCATCGGGCTCATCTCGGACGGCGATGAGTCTGCCTACAGGAGGGAGGTGGACCGGCTGGTGTCCTGGTGCAGCAGCAACAACCTGGAGCTCAACGCCCAGAAGACAGTGGAGATGATCGTGGACTTCAGGAAAGTCACAGCCCCCCTGCCTCTCCTCACCCTGACAGACTCCTCCATCACCACTGTGGACTCCTTCCGCTTCCTGGGCACCTGCATCACCCACGACCTCAAGTGGGAGCCAACCATCAGCTCCCTCATCAAGAAAGCCCAGCAGAGGATGTACTTCCTGCGGCAGCTGAGGAAAGCCAAGCTGCCTGCCCAGATGATGGTGCAGTTTTACACGGCCATCATTGAGTCCATCCTCACCTCCTCCATCACTGTGTGGTACGCTGGGGCCACTGCCAGGGACAGACAGAGACTGCAGCGCATTGTGCGCTCTGCTGAGAAGGTGATCGGCTGTAGCCTTCCATCTCTCCAGGACCTGTACGTCTCCAGGACTCGGAGGCGTGCAGGCCGGATAGCAGCTGACCCCTCTCACCCTGGACATGGACTATTCGAGCCACTTCCCTCTGGCAGAAGGCTACGGTCCATACGGACCAGAACCTCTCGCCATAAGAACAGTTTCTTCCCCTCTGCCGTTGGACTCATAAACACTTTATGAACACTCATAACACCTGTACTAAGGACACTTTATAACACCAGTCACTTTAAATAAGTCATGTCACGTCACTTGCTCTTTTGCACTGTCAGTTTGCACTGTTGTTCTGATGCTCTGTATATACTTGACTATTTTTATTATTTTTTTTATTATACATCTTAATCTTTTTGCATGCTCTTACTTTATTCAAATAGTGATACTTTATTATTATTATTATTATTATTATTATTATTATTATTATCCTTTTCTAACAGTGATATCTCTACTTTGTATTATTATTATTATTATTATTATTATTATTATTATTATTATTCAGTGTTCTATGTTGCACCTTATCACCAAAGCAAGTTCCTAGTCTGTGAATTGTGTTCACTGACAATGGCAATAAAAGCTTTTCTGATTCTGATTCTGTCTTAGCGCAAACTTTATTCATGATAAAAAGCTACACTTAGACCTTTGTTTAGATATTCAGAAATGTTAGTTGTAGGTTTATGATAAGAATTTGCTTGCTGATGTTTAGTTATAAAAAGAAAAAGTTTTAGGTTTTTTCTTAAAAAATTGCTTGCTGATGTTTAGTTATTCAAAAATGATTGATGCTGTGCTTTGCTCGTGTGTAATAAAAAACAATAAATAAACTACTCTCCAGTCTTTTTTCTCATTTCGATTTCAACATGTCTGAGATACGCTTCATGAAAAAAGTGTATTACAATCCTGCCCACCCGGGTAGCTTTGGCGGTGTAGAGCGGCTCTGCAAGAGCATGCAAGACGAAACGGGAAAAACGGTTTCGCTAGAAAATGTTAAAAAATTTCTGTCGGGGCAGGAGGCTTATACTTTACACAAACCCGTCAGAATACATTTTCCTAGAAACAGAGTTTTCATCCCACGCGCTTTATACCAATTTCAAGTGGACTTGTGCGATATGCAAGCCCTGTCTGAGTATAATTATTTATTAACTGTCATAGACATATTTTCCAAGAAAGCTTAAGTTAGGGTGTTGAAGAGAAAAACAGCCGCCGAGGTGG
Source organism: Taenioides sp. WSHXM2023 (assembly GCA_029959045.1). Lineage (NCBI taxonomy): Eukaryota > Metazoa > Chordata > Actinopteri > Gobiiformes > Gobiidae > Taenioides > Taenioides sp. WSHXM2023. Next base: position 1,955,669 of record CM057088.1, read on the forward strand.
TGAAGGCTTTTGAATCTATTTTTGAAGAAAGCCAGACGCCTGAAAAACTACAAACCGATGCGGGGAAAGAATTTTTTAACAAGAGTTTCAAGGGTTTGATGAGATTGTTCGGTATTGTTCATTTTTCCACAGCCAGCGATCTCAAGGCCTCTGTGATTGAAAGATTTAATCGTACTTTAAAAGGTAGAATGTGGAGATATTTTACAGCAAACAACACTCTACGATACCTCGATGTCCTGCAAGACTTGGTGAAGAGCTATAATCACAGCTATCACAGCAGTATTAAAATGAAGCCTATGGAGGTGACCTCGGAGAACACTTTTAAAGTGTTTCAAAATTTGTACGGTACATCCGAAGCTCATCGGAAGGGTGAATTAAAGATGAATTTTAAAAAGGGAGACCTAGTCAGGATTTCAAAGTGGAGGGGGGTGTTTGATAAAAAATACGAACAGAGTTTTACAGACGAGGTGTTTACAGTATCCGATTGCATCCCTCGCGACCCTCCTGTGTACAAACTAAAAGATTATGACGGAGAGTCCATACAAGGTTAATTTTACGAGGCAGAGTTGCAGAAAGTAACGATGGAGAAAGACAGAGTCTACCACGTAGAGAAGATTCTGAAGCGCCGCATCGTTCATGGTGAAAAACAGGTCTTTGTACGTTGGAAAAACTGGCCGGAGAAATTTAACAGCTGGGTCAAGGCGTCAGATTTAAAAAATGTATAAAAATCTGCGCAGACTCGTCATGCCCATAATTTACATCATGTACGGACCGAAGGACGAGGGGTTTTTCATTACCCTACCCTCCAACGCCAGCTTTGACGTTTTTAAAGACAACAAGAGTTCGAGTTACCGCGTGGATTTAGCGCAACATCTCGATTTAGAGGGTCGGTGGGAGGTCGCCTTGACGCAAATTTCATACCCGCACACTTTTGATACTATAACGCAGGATGACGCATACTTTTATTGGAGGGAAAAACCCAAAGAACCAGAAATGGAGAGCGTGGTACATCGTCAAACGTTTAGAGGAGGTTATTACAACAACATACAAGCCTTCAGGACAGAGATTAAGAGTTTTAAAAAAAAAATAAATTCTGATATTTATGTAGTCTATAGTAATATTCAAAAAAGGTTTGATTTCCAGGCGGGAGGTCAAACCCACGTACTTTTTGAGGGACCCGCAGCTTACATAATGGGCCTGAAACCAGGAGAATGGTTCAAGTTTGACCAAAAGTTGGCTCCCTATCCGGCGGATCCATGTGCTGGGTTTTATCACATGTACTGTTACAGCGACGTAGTGAGTCAGCAGCTAGTCGGTGACGTTTACGCACCGCTTTTGAGAACCACTGATATTCAAGGAACGTTCGGCGAGATTATCACGCAGTATTTCAACCTTGCGTACTATTTACCCGTGTCCAAGCAGCACATTGAAAACATTAAGATCGAAATAAAATCAGATCAAAACAAACCGGTAGAGTTTACATACGGCAAGACTATCGTGACGCTTCACTTTAGACCAAAAACTTGATTTGCAGGCTTATATAACCCCATTGTCAGCACCGTCATCGTTCAGTTTCGAGCTGTTGAGCGACGGAAACTATCCAAACAGAAAAAGAAAATGGCTCGGGCAGGATTGAGAGAGGATCCTCACCGTTTTGTACATTATTATGAGAGTCAGGTAGGAGGCAATTTGCCCGGATTTTATGGAGCGCCAGTTATGTACGGTTGCGGTATAGGCTCTTTGTTTTCAAAATTATTTCGCTTCGTAAGTCCTCTGGTGAAAAAAGGTTTCGCCGTGGCTAAACCTCATCTTAAAGCGGCAGCCTGCAACATCGCCTCGGATGCGTTCAGCCACGCGATGGGGCGAGTAACCAACGACGATCAGAAGCAGGAGGGATCCGGAGGTATCACGGTCTTGTCGCGTAGAGCGAGAAAGCGACCTCTGGGAGAACGCGCTCGCTCAAGCTCTAATAAACGCTTGAGCGCTAAAAAGAAAAAATCTGTTGCGAAAAGAAGGCGTTCAAAGAACAAGTCCTCCCAGAGCTCTGACATTTTTTAATTACATATTTTTTTACAACCTCCGTTAAAGAATAGCTCTATTGCATCAGAAATCTCCAGAGTGTACTCTGGCGGAGCTAGATTTATTTTCGGCACCTATGACGCAGCTTTCTATCGATGATAAAACCTACACAGAAATTTCAGCCTTGTCTGCCATCGCTGACGGGAGTCCTATAGAATTTTTCATCCCCGGAGACGGAGACAGGTATCTGGATCTGAACGATACCTTGCTACATCTGCGTGTGAAAATCAACAATGCCGACGGTACAGACCTGGCCAACGACGCGGCGGTGGCCTTCATCAATTATCCTCTAAATACAATTTTCAGCCAATGCAACGTTACTTTGGGGGATAGACTGATTTCGCAGTCGAGCGCCACGCATCCCTACTGAGCCATGATCGAGACTGTACTCAACTTTTCAGAGGACGCGCTCAAGAGTCAGTTCACCGGCGGCCTTTTTTACAAAGATACGTCCAGATCCGTGGACTCTATAGTGACCGTTAACGGTCCTAACAGAGAATTAAATAAGAGAGCCCATTTTACCGCCAACTCGAGAGAAGTACACCTGCTCGGCCCTCTCCACGGGGACATATTTTTCTGCGAGAGACTTTTGCTGAACTTCGTTGATTTGAGAGTTAAACTGACCCGCGCCAGCGATGCCTTTTGCCTCACGGGAGCCCGTGACTCCGCTTTTTGTCTGTGAATAATGGGGGCCTCTCTATTTGTTAAAAAAGTGTCTGTGTCCCCAGCCGTCCGGTTAGGTCACGCCGCGGCCTTGATGAAAGGTAACACGCTCTACCCCCTCTCGCAGGTCAACGTGAAAACGTACTCCATCCTGGAGAACTCTAGGATATGCAACCAGGAGAATCTCTTTCTAGGTGCCCTGCCTAAATACGTGGTCCTGGCTATGGTGCACCACGAGGCTTTCACAGGCAGAAGAGACCTGTCACCCTTTAATTTCATTCACAACAACGTTGAATATCTGGCTCTCTGTCAGGACGGCAAACAGGTTCCTGCTAAGGCTTTCCAACCCCAATTTAATGTTGGTCAGTCCGTCAGAGAATTTTACAACGTGTTTCTGGCTACGGGAGACATCTTAAAGATTTACCCTTGAGTATTGACCGCGAGGAATTTAACAACAGCTACTCTCTGTTTGTGTTTAATCTCAACCCGGGCGATGACAACGACGCCCTGTCTGTCGTCTCAAACGGCAATCTGAGACTGGAGATGAGATTTAGAGTTCCCTTGCCGCACACCGCTACGCTCATCGTCTACGCCTGTTACGATTCTATTCTGGAGATCAACTCTAAAAGACAGGTTCTGGTGGATTATTATTAAAAGATGAATAACGTTCAACTAGAGAATCTTTTGCATAGTTTGCTGGGAGATGCGTTCTGCGGCGTGTGGGCGTCCGATCAACTGCCCTTGCTGAATCCATCCTTTAGTCCCCCCGCTAACTTTATCGTCAACACCCACCCGGCCCACATGCCCGGGGAGCACTGGTTAGCTTTGACCTTGGAAAAGGGTCACAAAGCCACCTTTTTTTTGACTCTTACGGATTCCCGCCTGACTTTGTTCACTACCCTCCGAGCATCTTATGTTTTTTGAACGATCACTCTCAAAACATTGAGTACCACGACATCCTTTTTTTTTTTTTTTTTTTAATGAATGTTTCTTCTGCTTTATTAATCAACAATTTGTGAAGTCCGCCGAGATAACTCTTGTTGTGATTTTGGGCTATACAAAAATAAATTGATTTGAATTGAATTGAACACCCCCTGTCGACGGTCTGCGGTCAACACTGCGTCTATTATCTCTTACGAACAAGTACTTTCTTTGTACTACGACAGTGTCATAAAGAATGACCGTATGGTGTTTGATTATGTGAAAAAATATCAGCGTTGTGTTAAGCATAAAATAAAAGGTGTACCGAAGCAGGGAAGCTGTTTTTTACAGTTGCTAAAAGATTGCCATAAATGATTTTTTAAAAACTTCTCTTATATCCCCGTTTTCTTTTATATGTACCGTTTATATGTGTTTTTAAAATGTTTCACACTACTATTTACCCGTGTGTTTATACCCACATGTTTATAATTAGAAAACTGTACTCTTAAAAAATGCTTAATAAAAACTTTATTGATGAAAGACAAAAAAAGTTGTACGTGTATTACAATTATTTATGATGAAATGTTAATCCAACGCGGGGAAAGAGTTATTTGTTTTCTTGTTCTCCTCTTGGGGGCTACTGGACTCTCAGGTGTAATCATCTTTTTCCTTTTGGGGCGAGACGTGTCTAGATGTGTTTCAAAATCCATATCCGGGGAGTCGTACGCTTTCGTCTTGAGGAGACGGTACTGATCGCGAGCTTGCAGATTATTGATGGAGGATAAAGGGATGTTCAGTTCTGACAGAGTAGTTAGAAATTTTGACCAACCCGGCGGCGGCGGCAGCGGGCGTCTGGATTTTTTCTTATAAGGTAGCGAAAGGTGTTTGAACAAATCAATCATATGAGACCCTTCTATGAGATTGCCCTTATAAACAAATTCCCCCTTTGAATTCCAACCCCCATTGCTCTCGGGTAATTTTTTAAAGACATACTCGGCGTTCTTGTGATCTCGCGGTGGGAGGCTTTTCAAAACATCCTCCACCGTACGGTCAAAATCTGCACCGTCAGACACTTGCGCTCTGTGAGAAAACGTCTGAGCGTTATCGATACCCTGGGGGTCGGTCTCGTCGCCAGTCTGTTCCCGCGATAGAGTCAGAGTCACACGACGCTCATCTCTCTGATCCTGCTTCATAAAGGTCAAATATCTTTGCAGTAATGTAATGCTTTTAATTTTTTCATGAGAACTCAACCCCCGCTCGTTTAATACGGCTCTCATCCTAGCGTCCAAATCATCCTCCGCGGTTTCTCTGATGGATGACGCGGGCCGAGTCAGACGCTGTAACTGATGTGTAATTTTTGAATAAGACCTCCAAGGAGATTCCCGATCATAGGCCCGACGGCTGACAGCAGAGGTAAAAGAAAACCGCCTGTCTGCTTCTTTAGAGCCTGATGTTTCCTCTTTAAACTGTTTTTTTTTATCGGCCAGCAGTCTGATAATTTTTTTCTGCTTCTTCAGTTTTTTAAATTGACAAGGAGACAAGAGGATGTTTCCCTTCAGAAGATTTAAAGCGATCTCGCACAAAGTCTGGATAAAATCCGGGGAGCTGTGAATAAGAATGTCTTTACGTTTTTTCGGTGTGGCGTGGTACAGAGCCGTCAGTAAGGGGGCGTTCCTTTTTATACGCGCCGACATGACAACCTAAGTCGATGTTTTGGGAACGTAAATGGTCAGCCACTGGTGAGGAAGTACACCGGTCCTCAGTCTGTATCGCTCTGGGCAGACGAGCGTGAGGTCTACTATTAAATAACCGTGAGGGTCTTTGGTGGCGTCTTCAAAGCTCTCTAAGAAAAATGCCTTTTGCGATGGAAAAATCTGATGTGTCAGTATATTAATCTGTAGTTTATCCCTTGGATTTTTAAACATTACCATATAATTGCTGTTCAGACTAATAGTATGACTGTGTTTGCCCTGGTGAAACACATTTTGAGTCAACATCATGACGCTCATGTTCCTGTGATGGCGATACTGAGTAAAAATCTTTACTACTTCAGGATGGTTAGAGGCTTGAAAAATAACATCGTCCAGAATAATTAAATGCCTTTGATCAGGAGGAAACAGGTTTTCATCTTCAAAAGAGTCAGGTAGTCCTTCAACAAATTTGATCTTTTTATTCATCTTTTACAGTTCACTGTACATGGGTTGAAAAGAAGTATAAATCCACACAATGTTTTCAGGTACAACATTCATAACTTGGTCACAGTTTTTCAGTACGTTTTTCCACAAAATATGTTTTCCCACACCCGCTAGGACCCATGATCAAACAGGAAAAAGGAAAAATAAATCTAGGATCAAAATCTATTTCCTCCATAACGGCCGGGTGTGACTTTTTTTTTTTTTTCCTCAACAATCTAACTTAATAACCAAAAGGCAGAGTCGTTCCATCTGCAAAGAGACGTCTCTTGTCGTACACCACCCTACATTTTTTCTCAAATGACAGGTTTATCAGCACAAAGCCCTTTTTATCGCACCTGTGGTTGTTTTCAGAGAAACCACCGAGAAAAAGTTTAGGTGATATTTATTTCAGATGATGCGGTTACAATTACAATTACAGGTATTATAGGTACTGTATACTGTGCTCTAGTCAAATTATAGAGAACCTTATAGAGAGACAGACGCACGGAGAGAGAGAGACAAGGGCCGACAACTACCAAGCGACCGACGACCCCAAGCAACTGCCCCCCTGAGTTTTTATATCCCCATATTAGGACACGTAATCACATTCCTCCAGTCGGGTCACCCTGACAGTTTGGCAACTAGAGATGTAACTGTTTCCTTTGATTCTCAGAACTAGTTAGGTCAGGTCAAAGAAGCCGCCGCATCCCTCTCTCTCTCTCCAAAGCAAACATCTGTACTAACATTCTGTTAAACATTTGGTTAATAATTAATCATCACATAACATTTAGGAAATATTTTCCACCACACGCCTGATGCTGTGCTGAGGGATTTCAATTACCTTCTCCTCTCGAGAATCGTGCGTGTATCCCTCCACCAGCTCTCTGATACTGTCGAAGTTCACCTGTTCACAGCATTCGCGAGTCTGAATGATGCCTTTAATTCTCAAAACTACTTTTTTACTGTCTCTTGTTTGGTACGCGTAACTTTTGGGACCCGCAGCCACAAACTCCTGAATACTGTCTCCCCCCAGTTCATCCGTCAAATCACCCAAATAATTACCCAGCTCTAGCGGCGTCTCACCCTCTTTAACAGCATAAATCATGCTATCCGTGTCGATGTAAAAAACCCTGTCGCTGTATTTCCACCTGATTAATGCTCTGTCGTTGTCGAGAATGTCAAAGTACTCAAGTTCATATTTACCTGAAAACATGTAGCTAAAGAATTCTTCAGGATCTGACACGATGTTGGTTTTAAGCAAATTATCCCTCTGTGCAAACCACCACAGACTGTTCAGACACAGTTTAGCAACCTGCCTCTTAACTGGGTTAGCCTCGATTTTGTCCGCGTCTAAGAGAATGCCTTGATGAGCCCGATAGTCCCTGATATATTTTTCCCTGCTCTCTTCATCCACCGCCTCAGGCGGGTAACCCAACGCTTCCTGCTTGTTTTTCAAAAATGTGTGTATGTAATCGGTAAACACAGAGTCGCTGCTCTTGTCAAAGTGCCACACTTCTGTAATTTTACTCACTCTGTACCCCAGTTCCAGGGCTTTGTTAAATTCAACCGTGACCCAGACCCCCGTCAGCACTCTGGCCTCCTCGTCATGTTCGCAGGGGCCCTTTTGATAATTGGTTTCTGCGCAGGTGCGACACAGTGTAAAGAGTAATTTGCCTCCTGAGCTTTTGTAAGGTAAAACGGGGAAAAAGAGACTGCGAGGCGGATACACGGTACCCCCGATCAAGCCGTAAGTAACTCTTTGGATCCCCAAAGTCTTTGTAAATAATGGTGGGGTGACCTAACGGGTAAGAGCAAGTGCTGTTAACGTAGGGGTACAGAGATGTGACATCTACGTAGCGGACTGTTTCATCTGACCCTGCGGTGTGTCTCGGCTTTAAAGCGCTTGTTCTACCTCCATAATGAGCATTGCACGGGCAGAGAGGCTCGGGGGCGTTATAACGCCTGATATACTCTCTTACCTCCGCGTGTGATTTTTTTAATCTCATCCCACTCGTGTTCTCTCATCACTACGACGCACACCCCGTGTGTGGTCCGTAAAGCCTCCACTCTCTCCTCACTGTCAGCGTGCAGTTTACCGAAAGTAACGCGTCTCAAAGGGCAAGTCTCTGTGGGGTTAAAACAATGAGGACAGCCGTGGTAAAAGCAGACGTGAAATTCCCAGACATTTTTTACACTGTTACTCTCAGCATAACCATCTACAAAAAAAGGACCAATCTGTTTTTCCCCCATGTTTAGAGCGTGCTGGATAAAGATTTTTTGTTTGTGCATCACCCATTCTAACCACTGAATTGAAGCATTTGAGAATCTTTTGTGCCTATGTTTGTAGTCATTGGGGCAGGGTATGGCCAGGGTTTTAGGCGGCAGATAATTGGTGCGAAACACCTTCATGCAGGCCCCGGCAATGGTGATGAAACTAAAAGGGTCTACGCCCATGTTCCCTGAATTTAAGGCAGCCCTTGGAGAGAATGTCGACGTCATTTTTACAGTAACGCACAGCTTCCTCCCTGAAGTTAAAAGTCCCTCGACTGACCTCGTCGTACCAGCTCTGAAATTCTTCCCTCTCACTCGCCGTCATGCGCTCTACGCCGTAGTCAGAGGGCTGAGGGTAGGGTCCTACGTAGTGGAGATGACTTTCTGAGCTGAATTTGTGAGGGAAATATCCCTTGGTCTGGTCGGTGAAACCTAAGGCTTTGGGCATAGCGTTAAGACGCATAGGTAGGAATGAAAGGGAATCTATGAATTTGAGGCGGTAATCGGGATCTTCAAAACTGAGAATTTTACTCCCGGTCATGAGAATCTGCTGCAGTGACGCACCCTCTTTCAGCATACCTTTTAAAACCAGGTAGCTGTCAAACCCCCTAGCGTTGTGGGCTATAAAGACAATCTGTCTGTATTTATTCCTCCTGAAATGCAGAAGGAAGTTTTTAACGCACTCGAGGCCGTAAAACACCTTCTCTACACCCTTCAGCGTTTTTGGATGTGTAACCCAGGTTAACAGTGATCATCAAAGTAAAAGCATGATAATAAGACCAGCAATAAATATATTGAATGAAAGGTTTATAAATATGTCAATAACATTAGATATTCCTTAAAACCATCTGCAATATTTTATTTCATTTAAAAAATATGTTAAAAGCAAAATAATATACAAATTCATTGGTTAATTACGTTTTAAAATGTCTCTAGACTCTTGTTTTGAAGGGCACGTTGCTACGTGACCCATGTGACTAGTAACAGCCAACCGGATTGTTCTGGGGTTTTTTCCCTGCTAAGGGAGGGAGATGCAGACGGCACACAAAAGCCGTGTCTCATTTCAGGGTCTGCATCCTCCGAGGCTGGTTTTTCGGCCGCATACGCCACTTCCGGCGCGACAAGGCCTGTCCCATTTCATGCAGCCTCCGAGGATGCAGCCTGAAAACCGGCCTCGTTTCCATGGAGATCAGGCCGTGAACGAAGGCCGTGAAAATGTATCCTTCGCGGCCTTATATTCCCCAGCATGCACCGCACGCTACTTCTTCTACGGTAAAAAATGGAGTCCGCGGCTGCGTCCCCTACCAGTTGCAATTTTACTTTTAAATGTAAGTACTGGTTTACCTCGCCTACAATTAATTCTCAGTTACTCGCTACATGAAACTGTTCATAAACAAGTTAACTTAAGTTGAACTTAAGATGTTAAGTTAAATATATGTATGAAGGTAGTTGTTATGGCGTAGTTTACGGATATTGTTGTATTAGCGGTTAGTAGCGTTATCCCTTACACTTGTTTATTAGCTTAGCTGTTTTAATGTTGGATATTCTCCAGTATGTAAGAATATTTTTGTCTTCAGGGAACAAGGAGCAGACCACCCGACTGATCGAGCTGAGGCAGGAGAACGACCACCTGTTCACCGGGGCTAAATACTACGTGAACATGGCTTGGAGGTAAGTATTAAAACAGTGCTATATGCTCCTGTTAGATAATATAACATCAGCCATGAAAACTATATCAGCGCTGGCATTACTGCCATTTGAAAACCTTTTTCATTTGTACATATGTGAGTAGTTGTGAATTAACCTGGGTTTCCCCATTTATTTCCTATGTTATCCACAGCCTGTACTTCTGTGATTACTAAATGATGGCCGGGAAGCTGGTGATCTGAAAAGTATACTACACAATGTAGTACTATCATGTGTAGTAATGTAGTAATATCACAATGGAGAACTAAACCTACCTATTTGTCAGTAGACAGTTGTTCACAAATAAGCTGGACTTATTAAGTGTTATTATCCATTATATCTCCCTTACAAAAGCACCTTGAAAACTGTAATTAAAAAGACATAATTAACTACATAAATGAAAGGATAGCGTGTGCTGCATGGTTATTGAACAAATGTTTGCAGTAACACTAGGAGATCTGTAACAGATTTCATATTATATATAATATAATTATAAATGTACTGTATTTATTATTATGTAAATGTGAATGTTTATGTTCTGTTTGACTCAGGACAATACTGGAGAAGTTAGGCCTGCAATAATAAGGGCTGCAAATGAATCATGCTCATATTGAAATCTAAATTGTGAAAATATGTGTGGGATTCCTCTATTAATTAAGATGTTTTGATTTATCTAAACGGCCTTTGGATCTGAATGTATATACACTGAACCAAATTTACCTGTAATAGTTTTGTAGTTTTCTTAATGTGTGTGTCATTACAGGTTTTCACTCTGCAGGACAGGACTTTGATCAATTAGACATAAGGCCCATTCTGCCTCCTCCAGAAGACAAGGGATACATCACACTGAAGACGAGTGCACTGGGTCATGTCTCCACTGTCCATGCTGACTGTAGAAGACCTGTGGGGTCTCTGGTTGCATCAGGCCTCCCTCCTGCACGTGCTGCTGCTGTCCCTAATGTGTCCTAATAGTGATGTTTAGGTTTAACTTCTAATTTCCTGCACAAGTAAAATAGTCAAATGGTAGTTTCTTTGCATCTTAGCAGAGGAGCACCTAAACACCTTAATCACTGAGGAAGTGTCCCATGATAAATGTGGCCTTATATGAACTTAACAAGTGTGTGAGACAAAACTGAAAACATATCATTTGCTCATATGTTTATTTGAATGTTTTTCAGTCTATACTGACATTTGAATCATGGTGAAATGTGCCACTTATTTGATGTCTCTTTTGATAGTAATTAATTACATGTACTATAAGAATGTACTATTGTACTGCAATTAAGCAGTGGTAATCCACCTGATCATATTTTACAAAGATAATTTGTTCATTTTGGACTGTCACCTGCTTCAGCAACAAGGGAACAGGATTTGAGAGTTCACTGACATACAGCTGTTTTTACTCACCTATTATTGCATTGAATGTGTGTAATGGGTTCAATGTTTGACTTTTCACATCAAGATAAAGTATTTCCAGAAGTTCCTTTGAAGGTTTAATAAACCATCTTTTCTCGAAGGAGAGATGTCTTTCTTTATAAACTGATTTAAATGCATTCCCTGTATAAATGTAATCCTTGGTCAATATAGAAATATTTAATAATGATAATAATATTTAATAATGAATATCTCATCACTGTATTTGAAACTTTAAGGTAATTTAGCCTATTTCAGATCTATCCCAGAAATATAACAGTTTTGTTTTGCAAAAGTTAAACATACGTTTTTGTTTCAGCCACAAGATTTGGATGAGAATTATTAGAATAACTTGGTCTCAAAATCCGATAGTTCAATTACCCACGCGTAATCTTTGTTATTGATCCGTGTGCGTAATCTGCGTGGTGCGTGTTGTTAGCATTAGCGTTAGCAGCGTGTCTTGGTTGCTGGGCGACGGGAGCGGCTCCGTGGGCTGGACCTGTCCCATTTCGCCAACGGGAATGCTGTCCGCGGAGGCTGGTTCGAAGGCTGCAGCCTTCACGGCCTTGGAGGCACCTGGCCTCGGAGGATGCAGACCCTGAAATGAGACACGGCTGCAGGCTGCTGCAGAAAAGGAGAAAAGGAGAGCAGAAAACCTTAGTCTAAAGGTATTTTTTCATTTACTGATGAAGGTATACAGAAAGTATTTTTGTTTTCCAACCTGTCCCGGTGTGGAGACGTTTTGTAAATGGATGAACGGGACTTGGTGAGTGAAATAAGAAATGTATACTATTTTGTATTAAGAAATATCTGTGCAATGTAAATTATTTGGTGGAAATGTAGAGCTTTGGTAGCAAATTTGTTGTTTTATAGTGAAATAGTGAAGCACACTGTACATTTAAAAGCTAAATTCAACACGGGCTTACAAGTTCATTGCCCAGACTTGTTCTCCGTCCGCTTTCATGGCGGCGGCATTCTCAACAGGCACCTACTAGACAGAATTGGTTGTTGTATTTAATTTAAAGCTACCTAGCATTTCGTGTATTTATGCACATTTTATGTTGTTTATGATAGGCTATTTTGAATGGGTAGAAGAATATTCTGGTAAAACCGAACTTTGGAAAGCACATGGTTGAAACAAGATGGCGATGGCGAGCTGCCCACGGACCTTCTGAACTGTGCACGCGCAGGAGAAATACCTCCCTGTGCTGGACTCTGCATGGTTTGCATCGAAACTGGTAGGATTTATCCAAATCTCTGCAAAGCTACTGCAGCGGACTCAGGAACACTGAACTGCTAAATTAAAAGGAGCAACAAGTAGAAAGAAAGGACTATTATTCTGTGGTATACAGAATTATTCAGCCTTTTGCTGAATTATTTTAAGTTGTAATTTTGTATTTTATTTTTATAGACCATAAACGAATATTGTAAAAGGGTATTTTACAGTGATAATTGTTTTTGGCTGTAAACAAACAATTGAAAGTTAAAGGGTAACTTTAATAACTTAAATAACTTGAAATTTGAACTAAATGATTGAAACTTAATGTGAACTGAACTAAATAGAGTTAACTCAATTGTGATAAAAATTGATTTGAACTAAAAGGTTGCAACCTGCTAAAGTAGAACGAAACCTGTTAAAACAAAACGAAACCTGGTGGAGCGAAACCTAGTATAGTTAAAACGAACTCCTTTAAACAAAACAAGGGTTTTTATAACTTAACTACTTCACAAAAAAAGGTTGAAGTAATCTGAAATTCAATGTTTAATGTTGTCCATGTTTTTTCTTATGTCTTCTGTCCAAACTTATAATAATAAGCCGGCAAAAATTAAACCTTTCCTCTAGCCTGTGTTCTTTTACGTTACTCAGGTCAACTTTTGCTCCAGTAGATGAATCTAACTGAATGATACTGGTCCATTATATAGTAGTTCCTACCTCCACTCGTTATTACCCTGTAATTACCACTCTTAGGTGTTACACATGCACTAAAAAGGAGACGTGCTCGCCGTTCTCATCCGCAAATGTTTCAAAATCGTAAAAAATCAAATCTGGGCACGAGGTGTCTTGAGGGAGAGGCGGGATGTAGCATAGGTGATTGTCGGTTTTAGAGTCGCTCGGCAGTTTCTCTCCACAGATGGTGCATTTTGGTACTGAACAGCGATGCGCCGCCCCGCCCGATGTGGTACTGACCCGGTAGCATAATTTGCATTTTTCACATTTTTTATTAGACCGCAGATGCCGGGGGCCCGTTCGTGCGCATCATTCGGACGAACCTCTTTGTGTCGGACAAAACAGGAGGGCGAACGACACTTTCTGTTACAGTCTGATCAATTTACCGGCCTGAGCTCTTGCGTAGGGCAGACGGGGTCGTTGCAAACCGCACAGTATCCTTTACAGAGGTGAGTATAGGAACAATCAAAACCCTTGTAACAATAATTGCAGATGTATGAGGCACCCAGAAAGGCTCTGACATTTTTTATCCCATAGTAGTGGTTTTGTAGTAAAAATAGAAACAGTGGCCTGGAACGACCAGAGAATTTCGTCTCAAAATGTGAGAGCGGCTTACTGTGAGATGTTCTGTAAAACACTACAATTTTGCGTCCTAGAATACTTTTAAATTTGTCAACGTCGCTGAAAGTGACGGGAGTCTGATCATTTAAACCGGCCCGGTGTTGCAAGTCCCTTCCCAGCCTTTCACACTCTCTATCTGTGAGGGAGGGATGGATGAGGTGAGCTAGGCTGATGGCGAAGCAGAGCTGATCGTTTCTATTGTCCACAATAAACAAGTGGCGTCTTTTTTTGCTGAGAGTTTCACAGTCTAAAGTTTTCTCCAGCTTTCGTTTGGCACCCCCTCTGGGATTGTGCACCACCTGAACGATTAATTCTATGTTCTCATTAGTGTCCACGTCGTTGTTTGACTGCACCACCCGATCTAACAGTTCTTCAAAAGCCAGTAAAATATTATCGCCCCGATCGTCAACGGTGACCGAAACGTGATTTCGCACCTGTTCACCCACCACCTCCAGCTGTATGACATCATTGCGCATGGCCTGCGATCTCGCCTCATCAGCCAATTCCCGAATAATCCCCATCACGTCTCGATAAAAAGTCGCAATATTGGGCACATCTCCCGGGGTAGGAATGGCAAAGATGCGTCTCATTTTTATTGTGTTAAAGCGCTCGTGCGAGTCTCTTGTAGTCTCTCCGCTTCTGCTAAATCTCTCATCCTGCTCTGATGCGGGGAGAGGAGGCTGCCCCCCGCCCTGCTGTACAGCGGGGGGGCTCTGTGTCTGTGCATCTGTGTTTGTGAAAGAGGGGGGAGAGAGAGGCGCGTCTCTGCTTTGCGGAGGGATTTGATTAAGAACCCTGAGGGCATTTTCTATGGCCTGCAAAGGGTCGCTGCTGTAACAGCTCTGTCTGTTTTCCGCAAAGGAGTTTTCATTTGGTAAAGACTCGGTTTGTGGGGGAAGAGTAGGAGGAGGAGGAGGGATTTGATGGAGGATTTGGAGAGCGCTTTCTATGGCCTGCAAAGAGTCGCTGTTGTAACAGTTTTGTCTAATTTCATCAAAAGAGGTTTCATTCGGTAAAGATTCGTTTTGTGGAGGAAAAGAGGACGGAGGGATTTGCTGAAGACTTTGGAGAGCGTTTTCTATGGCCAGTAAAGGGTCGCGGTTGTAACTGTTTTCAGAGGTTTCAACATTTTCATCAATGTACAAACTATTTTGTAAATCTAGTGGAATGGGGACGGGAATATTGCGTAACTGATCTATGGCTATTTCTACATCAACGGGGACTTGGTCTAAATGCTCAAAATCTACTTCTTGATCCATATCTAAATAAAATAAAAAATAACACCCTTCCTGCTTGTTTCGTTTATTGACTATTGCATTTTTTCACACACGGTCGAAAAAGAGGACATAAAAGAGTGTATTACACGACACATTAACTGGAGGGTCGTCATGTAATGTTGCAGTTGTGCACCGTTTCGAGGTCTTCCTCCTCCTCTCTGGTGTTGCCGGTCAGCAGGGGATTGAGGAGCACGATGTATGCCCCCGCTCGATTCTTGCCTGCTTTCTCTAAACAGTCTCCTGACCACGGCTGTCCTGGCTCTCTGGATCCTGCGACGTCGTAATGGTCTCGCGGGTGCTCTGACGGGTAAGGATCCGGTAGGGGAGGAGGGAGCTCGTATGGGAGAAACCCGGGGAGCTACTGCAGAGAGGGGCACGGGAGTTTTTGCTCGGCCTCTCGCGGGTATGGATGTCAGCGGAGGAGGTCCTGTATAGGTCGTTTTTAAATGACAAAAAAGTCAGAATTATTCATAACAAATTTGCTAAAAATCACACTATAGGACAATAGTAAAGCCACAAACGATACGCTACGTTATCGCAGGATATGATGACAATAGGAAGTTGTACTTTCATTCGAATGTTGCGGTGCAAAGAGGTAACAGCTTCTAAAGTTTTTTTTATTTAGAATTACTTTTTATGCTTAGATGAAAGAAAAAAAAAAGAAGCAGGGGTCCTTACCAGATACATCTAGTGCGTGGGAGGGATCTGTCCTCGGCCCTCCTGGTCGGTTGGCCTGTTTCCTAGACAGCCTGCTTCCCCGTGGACGAGGTACTCGGGGTCGAACTACGGCCTCCGTCCATGCTGTCTTCGGATTTTTCTCACATTGGACACCTTCAATTTCACCATAAAACACTGCAGGGCCTTCGACGTACGCGCTGGGACCTGATTCCTCGGCTTCTCGGATCTCCCTCAACACCTCGGTGAAACTGTTGTCGTGCGATTGCAACCTTTCTGCCCGATCTGTAAGATCTGCAATTTTTTTTTTTTTTTTTACAACTCTACATTGTTGTGTTTTATGAAAACAATTTAAAATTTAAAAAAACATACGGTACCATAATCTGACTGCGTGAAGTTTATTCCAAGCAACTCTGCATCACTAACTTTAAAGAGACATAATATCATGATTAAAAATGTTCAAATACATAATAATAAAAACAAACTTTCTTGTAAGATTACTAAATGCTTACCAGGGTACCTCGGTAGGTGGTGAACCTCAGCGGTAACTTCTAAAACACACAGCGAATATTTAATAATTTTTACTTTTTACAGAGAAGAGACAGCGAATATTTTAGGAGTGCAAAGTTTAGTTTTATCGGTGGTCATCTTTGCTAGTCTTGCGCGTTCTCTGCAAATGAAGGTTCTGACAGACTCAGCCGACGGGTACTACAGTAGTATATACATGCTAGTACCCGTCTTAGTTGCCTATTGATCCTGCCCGGTCATCTCACCCTCTGCCGGCACAACCATTTTCCATCAATGATCATATTGTCTCAGTCTGCTTCTAAAGTTTCATGAGGTACACATGGCCGACAGATGCATCCTGTTCATACCATTTATACATACAGCCGGTTTCTTCACAGCTCGAGTCCTTAAAAAGAACTTTGACCCATCGATGATTACTTAGACGCCAAAAGTACCTTTATCCCACATTTGATCAGTACCGTCAATGATCATATTGTCTCAGTCTGCTTCTAAAGTTTCATGCGGAGCACATGACCGACAGATGCGTCTTTGTTCATATAGTTTTGATAATTTGGTCCGTGTTGGGGCAGCTTGACCCTTAAAAGTACCTTTTTCCCACATTTGATCAGTACCGTCAATGATCATATTGTCTCAGTCTGCTTCTAAAGTTTCATGCGGTGCACATGACCGACAGATGCATCTTGTTCATATAGTTTTGATAATTTGGTCCGTGTTGGGGCAGCTTGACCCTTAAAAGAACTTTAACCCCCGAGGAGTGTGTGTGTGTGTGTGTGTATGTGTGTGTGGAGGGGGCGGAGGCGGGACACTGAAGTGACCTCAGACCTATGTGTGTGTATGTGTGCCTGGAGGGGGCGGGGGCGGAGGCGGGACACGGATGTGACGTCAGACCTGTCAAAAGTTTGACGAAAAGTATGTAGTATCATCTCTCACCTGGAGCTACTAGTCTCCTTATTGTTTGGGATGTGCTTTCTCTTGGTTCTCCACAGTCAGACCTTGCAGCTGTTCGGATCTGGGATGTGCTGGTGTTTTCCTGGTCGACATCTTGTGCTCCTCCCTCCGGTTCAAACTTTCTTCCATCTTTGTCGGTGGAGTCGGTTTGAGTGAAGTTATTATAGGTCATCAGCTCTTCTTCGTCCTCTTCATCATCTTCACTGGCAGATATGAATGTCACAATCAGCTCAAGTGACTGGAGCTCCTCGCCATGGGCTGGTTCTGGGTTGGAGTCCTCCTTTGCTCCATGTGTCTCTTCTGAGGAGGATTCATAAATGAACGTATCTGCGCACAAACAAAGGTTTCATTAAAGGGCCTGTAACAAGAACTATTCTGCAAAATGGACTTTTTAGAGCTACAGAGGCACCATAGAGAGCATCCTCACCAGCTGCATCACTGTGTGGTATGTCCTGCCGGAAAAAGCTACACCGAGTAGTGAAAGCAGCTGAGAGGATCGTGGGGGTCTCTCTCCCCTCCCTGCAGGACATCTACCGCACCCGCCTCACCCGCAAGGCCCTCTGCATTGTGGGTGATCCCACCCACCCATCCAACAGCCTCTTCAGTCTGCTGCCATCAGTGAAGAGACTGAGGAGCCTCCGGGCTAGGACCAGCAGACGGAAAGACAGCTTCATCCACCAAGCTGTCAGGATGCTGAACTCTCTCCCTGCCCTGCCCTTCCTCCCCCCTCAGACCCCCACACTCACCACTCCCCTCTCCCGTTGTTCTTATATGCCTTACTCCTGTGGAGTTCCTCTCCCACTGCTCCACAGACATTTTTTTTTTAATGCACACTCTGTTTTGCACTATAACTAATGACACTGCTGCTTAAATGACACCATTTGAGCTTTAACACGCTACACATTGGGTGTTTTACTTATTTGTATTATATACAAACCTATCGCACTTGTTGCTATGTGCATATGTTATGTTTTGTCATCATGTTTATTGTCATGTCTATAAGATGTTAAATGTTCACTGTGGGCCAAGGGAGCGCTGCAATTTCAAATGATGTGTGTGCAACCTGTACATACGGTTTTTGACAATAAAGCTGACTTTGAACTTTGAACTAGTTGTTTCCTTCTCATTTACCCTCCAAAGTTGTATTTAGAGTGAGTCATGCATGTTTGAATGAATTCTTTCATAATGAAAGAATTCATTCAGAGCTTGTTAGTTCTTGTACCTTATCATTAATGTTCTAATATTCCCCCTTTGACACATGTATGTGTCAGTTTGGTTCAGAGCAGCATCTGTGTCCCCCTAGGTGTCTTCTACTGTAAGAGACGCTTCGGTTAAACTGTAACACCGAATAAGAAACATTTTGTGAAGCACGC
This sequence comes from Taenioides sp. WSHXM2023, assembly GCA_029959045.1. NCBI lineage: Eukaryota > Metazoa > Chordata > Actinopteri > Gobiiformes > Gobiidae > Taenioides > Taenioides sp. WSHXM2023. The sequence goes on from CM057088.1 coordinate 1,974,246, forward strand.
AGCTGTTAGTGATTCGTTGTTAGTGTGGGATTATTTCATTGGATGTTGAAGAAAATAAAATAAATGATGCAGCATCCATATCTCCTGTAACCAAAAAAATATATATATTCAAGAAATTAGAGGCGCATCGTCGTTTAGGATGTAGGCCACGGGCTAGGATAGTCACGTGTGCACCCCCCCCACAACCCTATAAATTTGGTATCACTGGAAACCTTGGGATGTCTAGATTACAATTATAACTGGTAACAGTAAAAAAACTGGGACTTGCTATGACATATCAATAGTTTTATTGACCTACCATAAAACTCATGAAATGGCTGAATGCGAAACCTGTGATTTCGCCACATGATACAAAGACTCAGTAAATCATCAATTTTTCACTTAAATAAACATATAAGGCATGAAATGAAAGCTAACTCTGTGCCAAATCATTCCCTTTTTAAATGATATGTCTGTCTTAATTGTGTCTGAAGATATGCTTTAGTGAAGTATGACACCATATAAACAATAAATGCTCGTATGACAATACATGATGAATATGACAATAGTTCTGTTTTCATCATAATTCTACATACATTTGCCTAAACTATATGCACAACAAGAAAGCCCAATCTCTCAGCTTTGATCTCATGCCAAAAGTAATCTGGTAGGACAAATACTAGCAAAGATATCATATGTTTTACCTAGTGATCGATAAAACACTTAAATGAATGCTGAAGATCGCATCATCACTTCAACTTGAATTATATATTATTAAAATGTATTTAACTTGAAATAAAATTGAAATGCCATAGGTTTTAGGGTATCAACAAACCTGTACTTCTAATATTCCCAAGTTTCACCCACATACAATGTTTAATATGTCTTAGCAGATGCAATTACTACCTATCTGGTTCACAGGTGATTTCCTGCCAAAAGAACTTCTAGATATTGCTCAGGAAACTGTGGTAACTGAGGACTTCAGTGAGGACCTGGATGACTTAGATTCAGATCTGGTTTGTGATATCGATGCTGACTTTGAATCATTTGTGGAAGATGAAAGTGACTGTGATTCAGACTGAGATGATCTATGTTACAGGTCAAAATAAATGCACAAAAAACTCACTAAAACAAAACGACCGAAAAAAACATGTTCATTAGTTTTCTTTTATGTTTCAGAAAAGATAAGTAACAGAATCAGTTATTGTTTTTGACATACGTCTTGAAAGCTTGGCGAGATTGACTTTTTGTGTCAATTTATGTGTTACTGGTTACTGAGTTATTGTGGCACACTGAGACATATCAAACATTGTATATGATGGAAATGAAAGTGGTAATATTGCAAGTGTAGGTTTGTTGATACCTCAAAACATATGGCATTTCAATTTTTAAGCTGAATATAGGATCATTATGCGATCTTCAGCATTCATTTAAGTGTTTTATCGATCACTAGGTAAAACATATGATATCTTTGCTAGTATTTGTCCTACCAGATTACTTTTGGCATGAGATCAAAGCTGAGAGATTGGGCTTTCTTGTTGTGCATATAGTTTAGGCAAATGTATGTAGAATTATGATGAAAACAGAACTATTGTCATATTCATCATGTATTGTCATACGAGCATTTATTGTTTATATGGTGTCATACTTCACTAAAGCATATCTTCAGACACAATTAAGACAGACATATTTAAAAAGGGAATGATTTGGCTGATTTGGCACAGAGTTTGTTTTCATTTCATGCCTTATATGTTTATTTAAGTGAAAAATTGATGATTTACTGAGTCTTTGTATCATGTGGCGAAATCACATGTTTTGCATTCAGCCATTTCATGAGTTTTATGGTAGGTCAATAAAACTATTGATATGTCATAGCAAGTCCCAGTTTTTTTTACTGTTACCAGTTATAATTGTAATCTAGACATCCCAAGGTTTCCAGTGATACCAAATTCATAGGGTTGTGGGGGGGGGTGCACACGTGACTATCCTAGCCCGTGGCCTAATGGTCACGGATGTCCAAACTCACATGAACACTCAGGGAGGGAATATTTAAGTCATTAACTTATTGAAATAAGTGGGCGCTTTCATCATATTTATCGCGCTTTCACACTCTGTACTTAAGATCAATTTTCTGTATCAGAATTTTTGTTTGTTTGTTTGTTTCTTTGTCTTTTCTTCTTCGTTTTTGCCACAGTTCAGTCCAGCTGTAAATGTACATTTTTCTTTATACATTTTACACTGATATAATATCTCCATTCTTAGACCTGAAGGAGATGCACTGCAGTGCAATTTAGAGGAAATTCACCCAGTGACTGTTTGGGAGTTGTCTGTAATAACTCTGTGCTTTTTAAACTTGACTCTGGAGAATAACTTCAAGTATGTTCCAAGGCTAGATATGATGATGACACAGTGTTCACATCATTTGCTGTTTCCAAAACATTCTACATTTCAGAGCTGATTAAACACAAGGACAGGAAAACCAGAAAAATCAATACATCAAATCAAATCAGTAGGATTTAGGCTACTTCAGACTGAAAGTTTTGAGTTTGTGGATTACAGTTATTACTTTCCTATGGACTGGAGCTAGATCAAGACCAATGTCCAAGTCAACAACAGTTGATGTTCTCTGGAAAATCTTTTCCTGTTCGTTTGATTGGCTCTCTTCACATATTTTGTTTTAGCACTTTCAGAGTGTGGCAGTCGAGGGATTAACACAATAGACTATGACAATGTCTATGATCTTCTAAGTGTTGCAGCAACGCCACCTCAAATCGAGTTGAGGAAATAGAATTTAACTATAAGGCACACAGGTAAGCATATCAACAAAAGAGAGGGAGCCAGGTTCCGTAATTTACAGAGTCTTTATTTTTCACATTTTAAAAGGGTACATTTAATTGAACTACTAGAATTATTTAAAAATAGCTATTTGCTTTAAAAGTGAGCAACACGAGATAAAACCACAAAACAGCGACGCCAAGCTGCAACTCGGCTACTGCAAAAGAGACAGTTAGGGCGCTTTCACACCTATGGTTCGATTTCTTTGGTCCGCACTAGTCAGAAAAATGTTCCAATGTAGCAAACAGACGTGGGTACGGTTTGCTTTCACATATGCATAGTTCTAAACGAACCAAAATAGACCGCAAAGACCATCGTCACCGGAACCGAATGCGCCACTTTCGATCACCATGGAGGAACAGCTTTGCCTTGCGCTCCTGGTGCTGATCATCATACATTATTTTGTACGTGTAGGTAATTTTCTGCACGTACTTAATTTCGAACATGTTTTGCGGCTGCGACTCCAAAGACAACTTATAAGTTATTCGACTCGCCGACGGCGCATTGCACGCCTCTTCAGGGAGAAGAGACGTGCCCTCCTCCTGAATTATCATTTGGTCGCTAGCCGGCGATCTTCTTGCAGATCCATCAGGTATTCCATTGGTCTATCAACACAGTCTAGCCACACATTTTCATCACATTTTGAATACAGAGAGGCATAGGCTTGTTATGAAATCGTCATACAAACGGCAAGTCTTGTCAACGCGTGCCAACATCATATACACGTTCAAACGCGATATTGAGGGTAGTTTCGGTTCTGTCCAATTTGGTTTGGTTGCTTTCACACCAGATGAACCGTACCAAAGTAGGGCAGATAAAGCGATCCGAGACCACCCCTTTTTATCGGTCTCGGACCGGTTGATTTGGTGCGCACCAAAGTACCGAGATTGCATTCACACTAACGAAAACGAACCGAACTAAGAACTTTTGGTTTGAATGGGCTATTTGGTGCGCACCAAATGCTGTCAGTGTGAAAGCACCCTTAAACAGCATTAAGCACTACAGACCCAAGCCGTGCAGAGCCGCAATAAAAAACAAAACTAATACAAAAGAAAGGCAAAGCAAAAAAAGGCAAAACAAAACACGGCAAAGCAGAACAAAGCAGGAGGCAAAGCAGAACAAAGCAGGAGGCAAAGCAGCAGTAGGGCGCGCTCGAGCCGCTGCGGATCAGGCTTGTGTAAAAAGCAAAACTGCACAGATTACCGCTGCAGACGTGGTCCAAACACGGATCGACGCCAGCGTGCGGGTCAAAAGGGGGAGTTACGGAGGAGGGAGCGCTTAAATAGTCCACCAGCCCGCGCCGCGGGGCGTCAGGTGAGTGCACTTACGTCATGGGCTTCAATAGTGTCTTGCCACAAGAGCTTAAAGGTTGAGCAGTCAGTGTAGTGTGTCTCAAAGGAGAGGACATCAGGAGTGGGGTAGGGGCACTGTAGTTGCAGCTTAGAGTTACAGCAGCATGGTGCTACACACATGACAATTGGGAGCCAAAAGGCCCCAGGAGGGGGTCTCGCCCGGAGAGTAAATTGGTGTAGGATCACCACTGTTTCTAGATAAATAAAGTGAACTCAAATGAAACAGTCTCGCAAAAGCTCACTGGGCAAAACTTGTTTGAATCCAGCAGCGTTGCACCAGGACAGAAACAGATGTCTATCCATGTCCTTCTTTGAAAGCTCCATGCATCAGGAAGGAACACAAAAGTAAACAAAATTCCATCTGCGCTGTGTTCTGGACGACCACTCAAGAATCCCACTTCTTGACATCATGAATTGTAGTGGAAAAATATATCGAGAACAATAACAATCCATTGGAGAACCCTGATGAGTTTTGATGAAATACAGAAAGATGTGAACAGGACAGGACACGTGACGTGTCCGCGTGTCACTGAAAGGTTAACCTGGAAACAAAAAACATGTGTCTTTTGTTTATTTTAGTCCCAGATGAATAGCTCCAGTCTACAGAAAACAGGGACCTCCCGCCCCCCAGTGAACACAGTGAACACAACAGACTCGTGCAGAGAAAGTCTAGATTATGTGTATGTATACAGTCAGCGCGTGCGACAGAAACACACACTGAAACACACACTGAAACACACACTACACGAACCTCAAACGTCCAATCAGAAGAGCTCTTACTCACCGCATCTCTGCAGCAGAACCTGCGGCTGCAGCGCCTCCAGAGCCCTCCGCTGCTGCTCCGGGTCCTCCCTCAGACTGCGCTCTCTGTCCTCCCTCAGACTGCGCTCTTTGTCCTCCCTCAGACTGCGCACTTCTTCTTCCAGCTGCGCCACTGTTTCCTCGAACACTGCAAAAAGTTCCCACGCAAAATCAGCGCTGCGTGCGGTCACGAGAGCGCGCAGCCTCGCTCCCGGAGACGTCTCACCGTCCCGCGGGGAAACAGCGTGGGTTTGGGTCCGCGATGTGGTCCTCATGTCGGCTGTCTGTGGTGGAATCGCTGCTCTGCTCCGTGTCTCTGTCCCTCTGCTCCGTGTGAAAGACCCTGGTGAGGGGTCTCTGCTCAGTGAAGGAATCTGGGGAGGGGCCCTCTGCTCAGAGACGGACTGTGGTGAGGGGCCCTCCCACTGCTCCAAATGTGAAGTAAAATCGTGTTTCTGCTCCAGGCCTTATACACTGCGACCCAAATTATTATGCAAGTTAGGTTTTTAATTACTTTGCAGAAACTATTGGGGTTAGCCCACCCTTTCTTTCAGTATACATTGCTATATTAGTTCTACAAATTTATCCATAAAAATTTGACACTGAAATTATATCAGATGGAAAATATAATAACATTTTGAATTTCAGGTGAACCAAATTATTATGCAAATCTTTATTTCAAACTAAAACATCCAGCATATATAAACAAAACATCTTTTTTATTAACAAATATATTTCATATTGTCAGTTAGACTATCCTGAACACAAATTGTCAAATAATAAGCATATCTGGATGTATCTTTACTTGGAGATGTAGCCACCTTTCTTCTGCATCAGCGTAAGGAGCCTGCTGTCCATTGAAGATGTTAAGTTTTCAATTTCAGCGGGTTTAATACTTTTTGCAGCCTTTACAATAGCTTCCCACAGCTTATCCTTTGATGAAAACTGCTTTCCATTTTCAAAAACCCTTCTTTTCAGGATCGACCACAGATTTTCTATGCAGTTTAAGTCAGGTGAGGATGCTGGCCAGTCCATTACCTTGTCCTTTGGGTACCCCTTTGATGCCAGCCATTCTGCAGTAAACTGCGATGCATGGCTTGGAGCATTATCATGCATAAACATCATTTTCTTGCGCTGAGCAGCTGTTTTTTCTTCAACCACGGAAGGAAATTTTCTCCTAGAAACTTGCAGTAATTTGCAGAATTCATTTTCACTCCTTCTGCAACCCGGAAAGGTCCAATGAGTTCATTTTTTATGATGCCTGCCCATATCATCACACCTCCACCACCTTGCTGACGCCTCAACCTGGGTGGAGCATCGGCACCTTCGGCTATCCAGCCTCTAGCCCACCCGTCTGGACCATCAAGGGTGGCACGCATCTCATCAGTCCAGATAACTTGTCCAAAATCCAATTTCATGTACTTCTTACACCAAGCAAGTCTTTTATCCTTGTGCCTTTGATTAAATGGAGGCCTTGTTTTAGCTTTTCTGACTTTACCAAGCGTTTTCAGAACACGATTCCGTGATGTCTTTGGGGTGTGACCTAGACCAACAGCAGAAAAGATACTTCTACTGGAACTCAAAGGCTGTTTGACTATTTCTCTCTTCAACGCTGACAAATCTCGAGCTGTTAGCTTCCTTCTTGGGGCTTCTTCACATTTTTTTCTTGTTTTTTCACCATTGGAAACAAAGGCCTTGATTGTCCTATGGTCACGGTCCAGTAATCTTGCTATTTCGATAGTTGGCCGCCCCTCTCGCAAAAATTTCACGATGGAAGCCTTCTCCTTACTACTGAGGTCCTTCTTCTTTCCCATCTTTAGTGCTTATGGTCACAGAACACAGAATACTCACCTTTATATATGTCTTGCATAATAATTTGGTTCACAGCATTTTAAATTTTAACTAATTATTACTCAACATTTAAATGTTTCAGATATTTTATGCCTTTGGATAATCAACTGCCCTATCAGGCTTGCATTAATACCACTTGGTCATCAGTGGACGATATTTGCATGAAGATATTTTTAAAAAACTGACTTGCATAATAATTTGGGTCGCAGTGTAGTCTAGGTGCTAGGTGCAAAATAACGCCAAAATCGCTCAGAAGGCGATAAAAGCAAGAGACTTGGTACAATGATACTTTAGTATATACTGATCAATTTCAGGGGTGGAGCCAAAAAAAATATCAACCTCCTTAGCAACAGTTGCTAGGTGACAAATTACCTTAGAAACGGACCTTATCCAGCATAGAAACTACACTATGAATCATTATAAGTGTATTACAGAGTCAAAACAAATCATGTTCCAAATATTTATTTAATTTTCTAAATACAACAGTAAGTTCTTGATACATAGCCTGTTGCTAGGCAACCAGAAAAGTAAATAGAAATAAATAAATGTTAAAACTAGTAACTTGGTTAAGCATTGTTTTTTCATAAAACGATATATTAAACAACAGTTCAAACAACAGTTTATTCCTTAACTGTTTTTCACATAAAGTCTGTAAGCTGTATGATATCTGCTTCCATAGCAAACAGTTCAATATAGACAGTGTTTAATCCATCATCATTTGCAACTTCTTCTTGAGGACTTGGGGCTGCATTTTGGTACATGCATGCCTGGATGAAAAGATTAAAAAAATATTCTTTACAAAAAGGTATAACTAAATATGACAATTACTAAAATATTAAGACTATCTAATGATATCCATAAAATAATCTCAATGACATGCCAGTTACCTTTTGAAACCACCACTGTAGGTCTAGGAGTTGTCACATTCACCCTTGCATGTACAGTATACAGTGCAATTTAGATTGGCCTGTACACATTTACAGGTTGTGCATCGCCTCCTACATCTGCATTTCATCAGTTCTGGGCATGCTTCACTTGCTCTGCTAAAGCAATACCTTTACATATTTGCTCATTTGAATTTTCTGGATCCTTTCGTGCTGTACTGCGAGTTTTGTTGTACAGTCCAGCAAGGCATGCTGCATGATATTTCGCCTCAAGAGCAATGAGATCACCTTCACTCAACTTTGCAAGGAGTTCTTCATCTTGCAGCTCATGGGCACACCTGCGGACATGGTAATCTAGCTGAAATGTGCAGACTTCATGAAGTTTCTTCTCATTGGTTTCTCCTTTTGAGCAGAAGAAGCACACAATGTGTTTATTAACCTCCACTGTAGGGTCATCAGCTGGTCCAGTACTCTGGCTACTACGTGTGAATATTCGTTTAACATCTCTTTCTTCTCCTTCACAAAACTTGCGCTTCTTCTCCTGGTCCTTCTTTTCTCTCATACGTTCAAGTTTTGAATTATTGAACCTTAACTCACAAGACTTGTGCCACTTTGCATTTTGTTCCTTGAATGTTGTCTCTATTCCATTTCCATTGTTCAGACGTTTGATATCTATATCCAGAGGCATGGCATTAAGTTCAAGAAACTGTACAATGTTTTCTGAAATAGTTTTATGACCCTGTGCAGTGGGGCATTTGAGTGATTCTTTCTTGTCTTCCTGACATAATGCACATTTTGACCAGTCAGTTATTTCAACATGTTTGGATGTGGAGCATGCCATTTTAAATCATTAATACACAAGCAGGTTTAACCACCACCAGAATCTACCACCACCACTACCACACATCTATTCTACATGTACCCGTAAATACAAAGCAAATTAGTAAAAGCAGAAGAAAAGAACCACTTATTTCCAATATTGAAAACTATTAAGTAATTGTCACGAGATTCACTTTTGGTAGTATGTAAATTGACCACAATATCCAACTTTATATTACACTTTATCCATTTCAAAGAAATATCAAACCTTCACACTATTACATTTAAGAGCAGACTGACAATTTCTCACCAAAATCATTCATAGATACTGTAAAACTGTTGTTAACTCATGTTGATAATCATAACAAAAAATGAGGATGACATAAATTTCCATGTTGACTTATCATAACAAATCCAACCACATCAAAACTATTATCTTTTACTAGAAACAAAACAATTACTTGGGAAAGTAAGCATGTGCTACTCATTACATCATATCAAAGCAGATGAGTCACAAGTCTGACATAAGAGTCAACATCAGCTTTGCTGATAAACATCTGGCATTTGTTTAACTGGATGGAAAATGAATAATGTCTTATGTGACAGTAATGATTGTTACAAGAGTAGGTATTTGATCCACAGAACACTGGAGCAAGCATACATTTTAAGAGGTTACTAGGGTTCAGAAAGATAAAAAACATTATATGATAGTAAAGACATATATATAATATATATTTATAAATATACAGCAATGCAAATAACAATAATTGATTAATGATCTAGTTGATAAAACATGCATTCTCCTTGCATATTAAGGAGTGAACATGCTGATATATGTTTTGTTTACTTTTTGTGCAGATAACGTCCACAATATTGTAAATAAACCATAGTTTAAACTTAATATTTAGGTGACGATGGCTACCAAATGTGTTTAAAAGTGTTTATTGGCATTCCAAACATTATATTGAAGAGAAATACACTAATTAGACTTTATACATATGCAAATGGGAAGGCTTTATGCAGCCAAAAGTAGTGGTTGCTAAGGAAAATACATTTCCTAGCAACCGTTGCTATGTAAGGAATATTTCACATTGGCTCCCCATCTTAAAATGTTCTATATATTATTGTGGACATATGTGCAAACTTTCACGCTTTTATCGTTTTCTGAGCGATTTTTACACCAATCGTCAAGACTATTAGGGGCGTCACATGGGGCGGTCACAGACACAGTTTGCAGGCTGTAAATGAGGCCCCTGGTCCGTCTCCTCAGAACATGTTAGAATCTTAGTGTGGCACATGAGCTGACCTCTGGGGGCAGTAGTGAACGCAGCTCCACAGTGGATCTCAGCGCTTCAGTGACTAGAACAAGCTGCAAAATAACACTTCTCTCTCCTCGATTTTAGTGCCTTGGTGGTGATTTCAGGGAACACAGTACTGACATTAAAAACGTTTGGAAGTATAAATGCAATGAATCACTCAACTGTGATTCTCTGTGATATGTGTGAAGTGTAGTATCTGCTTTACCTTTTGAACCCTGAGAATTATATAGCCCTTTAAGTAAATTATGAGGCCTCCGCATTCTAATCTGCCATGGTAGCCTGAGAGACCCCTAACTCTAATGAACATCTGGAAATGTTTAAGTTTGTATCCTGGACATATAGAAGTAGCCAGATTACAGTGGGACGTCTCATAGAAAGCTATATCTATGTGGGCAAATCCTTTGTTCGGGGCGAGACCGGAATGGCAAGAGGTAATCTCCCAGACTTATGTCTGTTAATTGGCTATACTCTGTAATAAATAGTATTACACTATTGTCAGGTTCAAACCCACCTAAACATTGTAATCACAAGAAGAAAGACAAGAGATTAATAAGTTTTACTCGCGAGGAGAACGGACAGAGAGTGTCTTACAGTTACAATCTCCGACCCGCTCTGAAGCACTCAAAGCCATCCTCCCCATTTTATTTAGGATGGTCCCTAGTTACAATGTTTCTAAGGGGGAAGGGAAAGCAATAATAAGACAAGACACAATTATGCATTTTATCAAATATGTTTGACACAGTTATCAGGCAGCTGCATTCTGCGGCCTGGGAACCTTTCTCGTTCGAAGGCCATCTGCTTCCACAAGTAAAAGTACTGCACATAGTATAAAGCACAAAGAGGTTATTCAAAACACACAAATATCTAACATATGATTATAGCAAATATAGGATAAAATATATAAATGCTTATAGCAAATATGGAGCATCTGTCTTTTTGAATGATCCTTGACACTTCCTCCTCAGCCCAAGAACCACACAGCAGGTGAGAAGCTGCATTGGAATTTAAACTACAGAAGTTTCACAGACTTTAAAGTTTGCTTGCTGTGTGTTTTGGTGTCAGAACAAAAGGAACTGAACCTTCACAGAAAAAAACAAAGACAATTCTGATAGAATCCAACACGACGAACAGAGGGGCAAAGACAAAACAGTGCTCATGTTTCAAGTAAAAAAAATGACTTTTATATGTACTGATGTATTTTTGGTTTTATTCTGAACAAATCAGCAAGTTTCTGCACATTAAGCCAAATATTGCTAACTTTTAGTGCACAAGCAAGGTTATGTTAACTTGGTTTAACTTGGTAAACAACACAATGTCGTGTGTGCCATCCTTTGTACAGTTATTTTAAATTCATCCACAATCATAGTTTGCCAGTCTCAGAAAGATTACATAAAATCTGTCTTGAAAAAAAAATCTCAAGCCATCCAAAAGTCAATAATAATTCAAGTAACAAGTCAACATGGTTAAAGTACTTCTTATGAAGGTCCCAAGACTACACCAGAATGAAGGAAGGATGTGCTCTACTGTAGTGTTCTCCACTCCACACGTTTATTTATCTGTTTTTCAGTAAACTGATGAAAATGTATTTTTGCTAAATTCATTCCGCTATTTTACAGGAGAAACTTCAGTAGATGCTGAAGCCCAGAGTTCATCCCCTCTGTGTTTTTTGTGAGCAGCAGGAGGGTCTGGCAGGTCAAAAGGTGGAGATGTAAGTTGTTTGCAGGGTCCCTTCAAATGTCTTTTTGTGCAACTATGTAGTAGATAAACTGTTATGTCAAAGCTACAATTTATATCTTTATATTTCCTTACCCAACCTCTTGTACATACGCTATATTCATTTTATATTTACTATATTTTAAAAGTTCATATAAAAATCTGTATGTGTGTATTTGACAAGTATTCTAATACTTTTATTTCTGAACTACTGTGTCCAAGTCATGTTCCTTGTGGATCAAAAGTCTTGCTTTTTAGTATGCATGGCTTTTGAATGCATGAGTAACATATATAAACATTTTCTTATCCTTTGTCTTGAAAACATCCCAGTTTTTGTGAATTTTGATACTCATCTTTTTTTTTTTTTTTACCACAGTTGAAGAGGAGCCAGTGATGCTTCATGGTTAAGAGGAAGAAGATGTCGATGAGCCCATGGTCACAGAAGCGTGACACAACAGTCAGAAGAACCAACAGCTTAATAACGACTAAGGACAGATTATTATTCACTCAAAGAAGAGAGCAACCAACTGAAATACTGTTTCTTGATAACATGGGAACTGTTATGTGTGGTTCCTATCTTTGTAGATCTGTTGTCCCCAACAACTTTGTCCAAACTGTGTTAAATAAACTGAGTATAATACTGTGTGTACATGCAAATGTAACCAGAATTACAATACCTTTTTCCCCTAAACTTTGCTGCCTTAACTGTTGTCACTCTACTGTCCATCTGATTATAATTTTAACAATACAGAAATTTGATAATAAGTTGAAAATGTAAGCGGGGGTTTCCATGTCACTTGTACATTGTGCACTTGATGTAGGCCTACACATGTACTGTACATGAGGCTTATCAGATCATTGCGTCTCAGTTCTTTCATACCAGTAGCCATATTTCAAAATGTTTACATTTATAGGACTAAAAGAGAGACTTAACCAGAAAGTTTGTTTTTGTTTGACCATTTGTTAGGGAAGTTATGGTTATATACGTAGTTATGGTTGTAATGCCCTCTAAGGGCTTGACCGCAGCGCAGTACAGTACAGTACAATACAGTACAGTACAGTACAGTACAGTACAGTACAGTACAGTACAGTACAGTACAGCAGGCACTGTGGATTACCAAAGAACTTTAGGCAGTAGAGTTCAGGTCAATAGTTTTATTTAATAAAACATGTCACAAGGGGGAGGGAGTTTGGTTTGGCCAAAGGTGGCTCTGTGGCTTGCGATCAATAGCTGGTGTGGTGCCTTGTCCCCGGTGTGCCCCAGTTTCACCCACAGAGTGGCTGACTGGTCTTAGGACTGCCTGGTGGACCTCGACTGAACAGAGAGACAACAGGGTGTGAGAGAGAGTGAGGGAGAAGGTTCACAGGATTTTTAAACAATAACCACCAATTTCCAACTGCCAATTACATGGCCACTGGCCTACACCCACACAGAGAAAGCTCACACAAGGAAAAAACACACCCATTTAAAGTGGCAGCTGTTACATGGTTATTAGGCATCCACTGAGTTGTGTCTCTGCTAAACACTTGGTCACTGAATCATCCACAGCTCCATCAGGTCTCCATGCTGCTCCTGTGCGGGGTCAGCCGGTGTTCTGTCGAAATGGGCTGCACTGTTGAAATGAGCTACCAGCAGTCTAAAACGACAGTGACATCTATCGATTCACGCTACCCTGCTCGAAATAAGGTACCTTACATTTTTCTGTTTACAGTTGTATAGATCCAATAAAGAGGTGTTAACACCTCTGCAGGGTGTGTCTTGATAGACGTGATGTCTCTATTCAGAAACTGTTCTGCAAACTTCAAAATGCAATTTAAGGAATTCAGTTACACATGACTGAATAAATATAAGAGAAAGAAATGACTGAAAACACTGAAATCTTTACCTTTAAAACCAAAATCCCACAGCTACTGCCATCAGCTTGCTGCTTGGCATGATGAACAGTTTGTATAATCCATTTCTGTCCTCGGACTTCACGGTCAATGAATATGTTGAATATGTATGAACTGGTACTAATGTGATGAAGTCAAGGGTAAAGTACTTACAGTTTTCTGCGCTTGTTGTCATTTGGGGTTTTGTGCCCACTGGAAACTTGGCCTTCATCAGGGAGACTCTTTTTATATGGCTTGATGTGGTCCACACTGTATCTGGACTTTAAGGTTCTAAATTGGACAGTGTAACCTGCTTGCCATTTATTTCCTTAATAACATACTATGGTCCAGGAAAATCAGACTCAATTCTTCCTCCTTTGTTTCCTCACTTACTCGCTTCCTGTTGCCCAGCACAATAGACTATGGCCTTATACTTCTTCTTTAAAACTTGTTTTTCATAGGCCTGTCTCTATTTTTCATGAGACTTAGAGATGTTTTCTGTTGTTGTTATTTTTACAGTCTACATTGACGTCTTTTTCCTCTCCAAGTCAGCACAGTAATTACTCTCCTCTGGAAGCAATAGTAAAAATAGTAGTCGGAAAGCTGAAGTAAAAAAAAAAACCCAACATACTGTATTATCCAGTTCAACTCCAGATAAACACGCCAGTACAACTGTTGGGTTCAAACCAACCAAAACATTGTAATATACAAGAAGAAAGACAAGAGATTTTTAAGTTTTACTCACGAGGAGAACGGACAAAGAGGTCCTCCAGGTAAACTCTCCGAACCAGTTCTGAATGCCCCTCGCCCCTTCTCCTCTATTTATTTAGGGTGGTCCCTAGTTACAATGACTTCTAAGGGAAAGGGGGAGAGCAACAATCAACATGATATATGGCTATGCACTTTCAATGTAAATCAGTATCAAACGTAAATAAGGATCAAACGTCCGTTATCTTGAAGTTGCATTTCGTCTGTTATCTTGAAGCTGCATTCCGCTGCCTGGCATCTTTATCTTTGAAGACCCCCTCCTCTGCCTCCCACACTACTACACACAGTATGACAAGCAAAAAGAGGTTATTCACAACACACAAATATTTAACATATGATTATAGAAAATATGGGATAATATATATACACAATTATTCTAACATTTCCCTCCTGTTTATCACATATTTGCATAGATAAAATCATTTATAACCACTTCTTTCGATTTTCAGCTATAAAGTCATAAACAATCAAAATAAGCTTACACTCAGAGATCTATGTTATTTACAGAGGTGTTTATTTTTCGTCTCTAAACAATGTGGTAAAGGCCTCAGTGGAGTCCTCAACGTCAGAGTTACCATCAGCCAAAAGATGGATCTGAATTGCCCTGTCCTCTGGACTAGGGGCTATTGCTGTGGTGATTAGACGATTGATTAGACTACGGATACAGGGAATACAACAGCATCCACACAAGGTCAATATCGCGGCAAACACGGCTATTGAGATCAGTACCGAGGATACGAGTGCTTTGTACTTGCCAAATACACCCATCCAATCATCCCATATTGATTGGTCTATGCCAGACTGCTCCTTCATGCGCTTGTTAAGGGTACGGAGACCCTCTATTGCTTTGGTTAAGCTGCTGTCGGATGCAGTATTATTTGGGATGAAAGAACAACACTGGTCCCCAAATATCGCACACAGATCCTTTTTCTGCTAATAGCATGTCCAAGGCTATGCGATTCTGGAATGCCATCAGTGATGTGGCTGCCAGCTGTTCGTGCACCGCCTCAAAGCCTGATTGCGTCCAATTGTCTAATTTTTTTTTACATTGTAGTGGATGTATTTGATTCTGTCCACATTTTTGTTAGGCGTTACTGGAAAGAACGCTGCAATTATAGGTAAATTTTCAAAGCCTGTTGCAATTTGGTCTACCAATTTGTACTCGTTGGGAACTCCTCTGGGCACTCCTATTGCGTCAATATAAGTAGGATCATTACCTCCTAGCCAGCCGTAGCTCTTTTATATCTATGCCATTCTTCTGGTAATAAACTATTCATTTCTTGTAATAAATCCTGCGCTGAGAGGGGATATATGGTCGTGGGCAGGAGCAAGGACACTAAGGCACATAAGCCAGTTACATTCTTTGGTAATTTGTCATACAGTTTATCTTCCCCACACCACCACCATACATCTCCCCTAGACACAGGTTGAAATTTGTTTCCTACGTGTAACATTATATGACACCATTTTGAAGTTAGGTTGCCTAATACCTCACCTGTGCCTGTCATATTAATACACATATAATTAGCCATAAAAACATTTTTATCAAACAATGTTTTTTTTCTTTTCTTCAGGTGTAAGAGGGTAAATCGAGTCCCAGGGTGTGCAGTTGGTTTGTGGGACGGTTTTTTGCATAACATCAATTACACATTCTGGGGACATGATTGCTGGCACCACACGGAGTATTGGTCTAGCACCCAAACATACGACACAATCAGAATTTACAGCTTTTGTAGCTTGTTCTACCATAAGCAACTGTTGTCCTGAGATTAACAGAAGGGTGCTAGCTTAGCTCCTTTTGCTTTTGTTTTTCTAAGACTTTTCTCATATAATCTGCTAAAGTAGATTCTTCGTCTATTTCCCACTCATTCTTAAAGTGTGGTAATCTGTACATTCTCCCAAATATGGTTTCATAAGGTGTCAATCCTGATATACTGGTTATGTTAATGTATAGTTTAACTAAATCTAAGCATTGAGTCCATTGTCTTCCTGTTTCTTCCATACACTTTTTCAGTCTATTTTTGACTGTACCATTCATCCTTTCTACTAAACCAGCACTTTGAGGGTGGTATGCACAGTGATTCTTTAAATCAATATGGAATAGCTTTCCAATGTGTGAAATTAGGCTATTTACAAAATGTGTACCATTATCACTATAAATTCTTTCAGGTATGCCAAATCTCGGTATTATGTCTTTGCACAGTGCCTTAGCCACCGTCAGAGCGTCAGGTGTTTTAGTTGGGAACAGTTCTACCCATTTAGAAAATGCATCTATTATTACCAAACAATACTTTTTGCCTTCACTTGGATTTAACTCTATGAAGTCCATGTGAATAATTTGAAATGGATATTGAGGTTGTGGAAATTGTCCTGGCTTTGGTCTTAAGTTTCCCTGTGAATTATGTTTCGTGCATATCAAACAAGCTCTACAAAAAATTTTTGAGTATAAGCTGAATCCATAGGTTGTGTAATGTTTCTCTACCTGTCCTACCATCCCTCCTGTTGAGACATGTGTTACACCATGGCTCAATATTGCTGCCCATTTGTATAAGTTTTTTGGTAGGATAGGTTTATTTTGAGGGCATACGTAAATGTCATTTTTCAATATTGCTCCTTTTTTTATCCATACTTGTATCTCCTGCTGTGGACTTTGTTGTTGCATATCTCTTAATATTTCATCTGTTATTGTGTCTGACGTTTCTAAGTGTAATAGTTGGTTTTGCTTTGCTGCCACTTCTTTTGCTGTTTTATCTGCGAATGCATTTCCTAATGCTATTCTGTCTGTCCTGTTCGTATGTGCTGTGCATTTGCATATTGCTAGTTTCAATGGTAATTGTACTGCTTGTAGCAGGTCTATTAGTAGTTGGGCATGTGTTACTGGCTTGCCAGTAGAAGTCACCATTCCCCTATTTTTCCAATATTGAGCAAATGTGTGTACTGTCGCATAAGCGTATTGACTATCTGTGTAAATTGTTGCTGTTTTTCCTTTCATTAATTTACACGCCTCTGTTAGTGCAATTAATTCTGCTGCTTGAGCTGAGAAATGAGATGGTAATGCTTCAGCTTTCAGTATTTTTGTTTCTGTTACTACAGCGTAACCAGTATTAGTTTTGCCTAAATCATTCTTTTTAGATGATCCATCTACAAATATTAGTTCACTACCTGCAATCGGCTGATCTAGTAAATCTGGTCTACTTTTAGTTAGAGTTTCTGCCAGTTCCTGATAATCATGTATATGTCCCTCATCTGGTAGGGGAATTAAAGTTGCTGGATTTAGGATTGTGCATCTCTCTAGGGTCAAATGAGGTTGTGATAGCAGGGTTGCCATGCAGGAGAGGTGACGAGCAGGGGATAAGAAGGTCATATTAGTTTGCAGTAGTAGCGCTGAAACAGCATGTGGTACCTTTAAAGTTAATGGATGAAACAATACAATGCCTGCGCTGACCTCTACTGCCATGGAGGCTGCTATTACAGCTCGAACACAAGGGGGCAATGCACATGCTACACTGTCTAATTTTGAGGAGAAATAAGCTATAGGTCTTAGCTTATCTCCATATTTCTGGGTTAACACTGACGTCATAAAATGTCCTTTGCAGTCTACCATTTGAATGAATTCTTTACTGTAATCTGGTAAAGCTAGTGCTGTGCTTGATACTAATGCCTGTTTTAATGTGCAGAATGCGCTTTCTGCCTCCTCTGTCCATGTTATTGGATCTGTCATTTTCATTTGCTCCTCATACATTAGTTTCTGCAATGGATGAGTTATTTTCGCCAGTGTTAATTTCGTTGACGAAAACTATGACGAAATTATTTCGTCTACGAAGGTTTTTTTGCGGACAAAAACGAGACGAAAACTAAATAAAAATTACTTTTAAATTACTTTCGTCAACAAATAAAAGACGAAACGAAAACATAACCTGTGACGAATAATAGATCCATGGTGACGAATAAGTGGTCAGGACTCCTCAGGAGAAGAGAGAGAGGAACGAGCGGCCGCTGCGCTAAAGAGCCAATCACAGCGCGCGTTGTTGCGCGGTGCCGAAAAGCTCACGCGCCCCGCCGAGAAACATGAGGAGGACAGAGGAGCAACAAGTGCTAAGAGAAGATGTTGGCGACTGGGATTGGGAGAAAAAGACGGTCTGACCTGTGGTCTCACTTCACGTTTGATAACAAAGAGAATAAGACAACGTGTAAACCATGTGGCGCGTCAATCAAGGGGAAAAAGAGTTAGAGTTAGAGTTTTAGAGTTCAAAGGTTGTTACAGTACTTGTTATGCATTAATAAGCTGCAGTAATAAACTGTATAGGGCACATATGTCAGAGTCAAGGCCCGCGGGCCACATCAGGCCCCCGAGAGGGTTTTCTATGGCCCCCGGGATGATATTGATTTATTATTAGAACCGGCCCGCAGGCCGCAGATGTTTTACACGCACCAATACTACATTTCCCACAATGCAACGGAGACGCACCGAGCGGGAGGCGGCTTCATTTCATTATTTATCAGCAGTCATTAGCATAACAGCAAAAGTTAACTTTCAGATACCCATACTCCCCGTTTTGACCCACACGCTCTTCCGGGTTTCCCTTGGTGGCCGCGCTGTCCTCAGCTCAGGTAAAATCGCAAGCTTAAGCTCCAGCGCACCTTACATTCATACTTACGCCATCACCTCTTCTTTTAGTGCCGCTGCTCGGCCGCAGCTCAGCACCGCATCGGTCCCTCGCTCCGTAGTGCGTAGCACGTAGTGCGCGCCCCATTCCAGGTAATGACGGGAATGCGCGCCCGATACACCCATCAATTCACCCATGCGTTTTTTCTTTAGTTGTTGCACAGTTTGCACCTCACTCCACTAAGTTTTGCTGTTCGCCGCTGTGTCTCCCAAACCGTGGCGACAGTGCGGCGTGTGACTGGCGACCTGTAAAAGGGGTCTGGCGTCGATCCGTGTTTGGACCACGTCTGTAGCAGTAATCGGTGCAGTTTTGCTTTTTACACAAGCCTGGGATTGCGTGCCATTTCCACCGTGGTAGTTGCCTGGAAAAATCCAGACTCATCGCTATGGATCTGTATTACAAATACAGAGAGATATCCTTCTGGATTTCCAGGCAATACTGATGGTGCCTTGAATAATACAGCTTCATTCATTTAATGTTCATGTTATGGGTATTTTTATATAAAGGAAATTTGTCTTTTGTGCCTGTTGAAAATTAAACATTACTGACAGAGCCATAAGAAAATATTGCTTTATTTATCCGATCATATTGTAATATATTTGTTAGATTTTCAGTAGGTTCAATTTGGTTCACTAGACTATATGCGGTAATTTTAAAATTTTTCAATGAACATTCGATCAGTCCGGCCCTCAACTTGTAGCTAAATTTTTTATTTGGCCCTCCGTCCATTTGACTTTGACACCCCTGGTATAGGGCAAAAGGGCCTTTGACACCTGCACTTTAATTTTTTTTAAATATATTTTGGATTTAGCTGTGAATTATCATTTTGACAGTTATTGCTGTGGTTTACACTGGTGTCATAAAGACAGAGAGCAATAATTTATACTGTCTTTGTGCTTTGTTTGCTACTGCTTTTCCATTTAAACATTGAAACACATTTTCAATAAAAACAGTTGTGTTTAAATACAAAGTGTGAAATGTTTGCATATTAATATCCCAATTTCAAGAAAGTATAGTTTTATGTTCAATGTAAAAGGTAAAAATTGATACGTGTGAAAAGCTTTTAGTCGACTAAATCTATTTTCATTTTAGTCGACTAAAACTAGACTAAAACTAAACAAATCTGATGACTAAAACTAGACTAAAATTAAAAGTAATTTTAGTCAAAAGACTAAGACTAAAACTAAATTAAAATTCCTTGTCAAAATTAACACTGATTTCCGCATAATTTGGAATCCATGATCTACAGTAATTAGTCAATCCTAAGAAAGACATAATTTGCTTCTTTGTCATGGGTTTTGGTGCAGCTAATATTGCCGCTTTTCTACTGTCTGCTATTGTTCTTCCTCCTGCACTTAAATTATGTCCAAGATATTTAACTTCTGATTTACACAGTTGTACTTTGTTTTTGCTCACTTTGTGCCCATTTTCAGCGAGATACTTCAGTAATGCTACCGTATCTGTTTTACAGGTTTCCTTGTCTGGTGAGGCAATTAATATGTCATCTACATATAACAAAATCTGACTTCCTCCTGGAGGGTCAAATTTTGACATATTTGCTGACATGACCTGCGAGTAAATTGTGGGACTTTCACAATAACCTTGGGGTAGTCTGGTGAAGGTATATCTTTTACCTTCAAAAGTAAATGCAAACCAAAACTGGCTATCTTTGTCAATTGGAATTGAGAAAAATGCATTACTGATGTCAATTACTGTGAATATTGTGGCATCAGGCCTCAATGAATTTAATAACGTGTGTGGATCTGGGACACAAGGTGCTCGTTGAATTACTGCATTATTTACTGCCTGCAGGTCTTGTATCATACGCCAGCCTATGGAGGGCGCCTGTTTCCTTACTGGAAATATTGGTGTATTACATGGTGAATCATCACACCTAATTATGACGCCTGCTTTAATTAAATCATTTATTACTGGCTTTATTCCCTCAATTGCATCTGGTTTTAGCAGATATTGCTTTACACATGGTCTATATTCAGATTTTGGTCTTATAATTACTGGTAGGGCTCCTTTAATTAGTCCTACGTCAGATGGTCCTGTTGACCACACTTTGTCTGGTACATCAGCTAAGAAGTCCTCATCAGCTTTAGTTAAGAAGATTCCTCACGGTTGTTGATCAAAGGGTTCTAGGTTTGCTTGTCCTGTCAGTCTAGCCGTCCAGAATAGAGATGTTCTAGTCAGTCCAGTCTCTGCGCTAGTTTCAGTGTTCATGGAAGTCACTACCCAGTCCTTTGCATTCTGTCCTTTGTGAACCATCCGCCCCAAGTCTTTCCATTCCCATTCTATAGGTTTGTACAGAGAAATGTGTGGAGGCAGATGGTTTCTGTATATGTCATACATTGTGCCTGCGTCCCAAGGGAGGACTACACTCGCTGCACTGGCACTGTCCGTGTCACTGTACACATGCGCAATGGTTACTTTGGTGGGTGATAATTTCTTAAATTTATTTAAATACTCCTCATCTGGGCCTGGCGTTTTCTTGAACCACGTGGTATTGTGCAAATTTCCTAGTGGCATTTTATCTTGCTCTTTAAAAATAGCTTTCCTTCCTTCATCTAGGAGTGCATTTGCCATTTGAGTTGGATCATTTTTGGACAGATTTAACAAATAATAATAATGAGGTTGGCCTCTGCCTTGCAAAACATATATGTCTGAATTAGCCAATTCATGTTTTCTTTTTACTATCATACTGCTTCCTTGTGGGATGATAGCTAGGCCCAGTTGGGTTAAAGCGTCTCTTCCTAATAAATTTTCTGGGCATTGTGGAAAGTACAAAACTGGTAAGTGGCATGTTTGGCCCTCTGGATCTCGGATCCACAGGGGGGCAGTTTCTGAGATTCTTGTTACTGATCCGTTCGCTGCCCTGATCATTACATCGTTTGGGCCGAATTTGAGACCTGGCACTGGGTGTTTGCACGTAGTCCTACATGCTCCGGAGTCACATAAAAACTTAACTGGAACTCCATTTACTATAAGTGTTATTTCTGGCAACTCTTCTCTGTTTAGAAAAATATCTTGGTAATTTAACAGCACTTCCTTCTCTTCTGGCCACACAACTTTAGGCTTAGGGTCTTCCTGCTTTTTCTCCCTTTGCGCTTCTTGTTCTAG
Source organism: Taenioides sp. WSHXM2023 (assembly GCA_029959045.1). Classification (NCBI taxonomy): domain Eukaryota; kingdom Metazoa; phylum Chordata; class Actinopteri; order Gobiiformes; family Gobiidae; genus Taenioides; species Taenioides sp. WSHXM2023. Next base: position 1,996,232 of record CM057088.1, read on the forward strand.
TCATGCTTGATATCCTCCCTCACTTTGTCTGCCTTGCAGCTTTGACCTACAGTCTCTAGCAAAATGTCCTGGTTTTCCATATGACCAACATACATTTGGTTCCTGACTGTCTTGGTTTTGGTACTGGTCTCTGTTTTGTCTGTATTGTCTATATTGATACCTGTCTCTGCCTCTATTCTGGCCTCCTCTGCCTCTTTTACTACGTGCTCCTCCCTGGAAGAATATTTCATTTCCTTCTGCCTGGAGGAATACTTGTACTGGTTTGTTTTTCTTTTTGTTCTTTTCTACCACTACTTTCTCTGCATGTAGTGCATGATTAACATAGTCCTCTAATGTAGCTCCTGCCATGCCATAGTAATGTTTGTCCAGCCAACATCTAATTCCTTCTCTGGCTCCTGCATGGAGAGCATTTTTGAGCTGTTGTTGGTAAGCTCCCTGTGCTTCAGTAGTTTCTGTCAGTCCGCTGTGTGTTTTAAACACTTTAGTCATTCTTACTTTAAAGTCCTCAAAGGATTCGTCCTCCTTTTGCTTTGTTCTGGATATCTCACCATAGTTAGCTTTCTTTTTGTATCTGTCTTTTGTTCTAGTCGCTAACTGTTGTAGTCTAATTGCTAGTTCATTGTCATCATACTTTAAAGCAACTCCATCATTTCCGGAGGGGTTCCAGTCTCCTCTAACATGACTCCAGTTTGGTCCTAGTGCGGCCATCCAGGCCTGCTGTGCCTCACGTCCGTCTAGGTTATAGGATTTTCTCAGTGCTTCCATGTCATTACAAAACTGATCTACGTCCTCGTTATAGGGTGTAACACCCTCTACTGCTTTTTTTACATCTGCTGTTGTCCAGGTTCTATAAACCATCATAGTTGGTGGTTGATTGTCCTGTCCTGCTCTGGGGTTTGCTACTTCTATCATTGGAAATAGTCGTGTGCAAGGGTCTGGGTCTGGATTATGTCTAAAAGGGTTGTGCGGTGATGTTTCTAATTCTGGAGCTGTAGGCATTTCATTTAAACCCCCACCCATAACTTTGGACCACTCCCAATGTTTATCTGTCTTACTACGGGTTATTGGTCCTCCTATAGCACCTTTAAGTTCTGTCAAGTCGGGGTATGTTGAAGATTTCACTGCTTCCGCATGTGTTTTGGGTGCCTGTGTCTCTTCAGTGTATGGGGGAGGATGTGTGTTATCTCCTGATTCTGCTCCCTGTACTACTTGGACCTCTGCTACCACTGTCGTCTCATCATCCTCTTTTCTGTGAAAAAACACTTCCTCTTTCCTTCTGTCCTCTCTACCTTCTTGTTTCCTCTTTTGTCGCCCCTCTCTCACTCTTGCTGCTTCTAACCAACATTCTAACTCTCTCATGCCATGTTTACGCATTTTTTTCTCATTATTTTTTGTTTTTTCTTTTATCTGGTTGCGCAATGCCTCTAAGGTCACTACACTCAATCTGCCTTTGAAGTTATATTTTTTAACCCATAAGTCTAGATATTTATTGTATCCTGCATTTTTTGCTTCCATTATTTTATAATCCTTACATTGTAACCTGTCTCTAGGTTTACTGGTTGTTAGCAGGTTTCCCATTTTTATCACAATTTGGATCAGTCTGTTACTCGTAGGGAGGTCTCTAAGACTGATTTCAAGATCCGATTGGGATAGTGATTAATTTATTTTTGTGGTATTTCTCACTTCTACCCGTTAAGGTGGAGAAATCTTGTCTTTACATCCACAAAAACTCACTATTTCCAGCCCCAATCTTTTGGTATGAAATTAATAACCTAGTGGTTATTAACTTCCACTCACACACTCATTCACACTCCTATTTTATTTTTAAAATATTTTTATATACTATTTTTACTATATTATATTATATTATATTATATTATATTATATTATATTATATTATATTATATTATATTATATTATATTATATTATATTATACTATATTCTATTATATTTTATGTTTTAAATACGGAATTTAACACGAAGAGGACTCCGCCGTCCTTTGTTTTACGGAATTTTACTCCCTAGCCCACTTTCTTGTGTCTAGTAGTTGGACTCCGCCGTCCTTTGTTTTACGGAATTTAACCCGAAGAGGACTCCGCCGTCCTTTGTTTTACGGAATTTAACCCGAAGAGGACTCCGCCGTCCTTACCTATCAGTGCCTAGGATTCATAGGGTTTGTCTACGCGCAACGACCCTCAGTCATTCGCTTCTTTTTAAGTCAAGACTTACTCACCCTCTGTTGTCTTTCTCCCTCGGTATTCCTTCAACCGTCGGACTCCAACCGACGTGAAGACAACCAGCCCGAGAAAGGGAGTATTCTGCGGTGGCCACGGTCTTTCTGGATTCTTAACGCCCGATGGAGTCTTCAGGTATCTTGGAATACGGCTCGAAGGACCAAATTAATGTTGGGTTCAAACCAACCAAAACATTGTAATATACAAGAAGAAAGACAAGAGATTATTAAGTTTTACTCGCGAGGAGAACGGACAGAGAGGTCATCCATGTAGACTCTCCGAACCAGTTCTGAATGCCCCTCGCCCCTTCTCCTCTATTTACAGTCCCTGACAAAAGTCTTGTCGCTTATCCATTTTGTAGAAACAAAAGCTTATAACCTGACTTTAAATTAATCGATTGGTTTTAGAAATGTCTCATATGAAAGCTAAAACCCTCCCAAATTATGCTCAATATACTAAAATAAATTTGCTTCACTGAAGAAAGATTGATCATTTAATGAACACAGAAAGGTCAGATTTTGGCAAGACAAAAGTCTTGTCGCCTTGTCATATGATGCACCCAATCCTAGATTACAGCCTCACCTGTGATCAGTTACTGATCAATCAATTAGTGGGTGTGTATAAAAAGAACCCCAGCACACCAGACCTTCACATCAACTGCAACTTGACCTCTGACAACATGCCTAAGATCCACCCTGAGACCAAAGCGTTAATTATCAAGAGGCTGAAGACCAGATCCACTGCTGAGGTGGCTGACACCTTCAATGTGTCTCAGCGTCAAGTACAAAGAATAAGAAAAAGATCTGAAAAGACTGGAGATGTTTTTGACAAGCCCAGGTCCGGCAGACCCCGCAAGACAACTGCTCGGGAGGACTGTTTGTTGATTCGAAAATCCAAGGCCAGCCCCTTTTCCACTGCAGCAGAGCTCCACCAGGCCTGGTCACCTCAAGTCCCTGTGTCAACCAGAACAGTTTGTAGAAATCTGTCTCGAAATGGCCTCCATGGTCGAATCAGTGCACAGAAACCAGCACTAAACAAAAGGCAATTAAAAAACCGTGTGGCATTTGCCAAGGCCCACAGCCTGCTAAAAGGATGGACACTGGAAAAGTGGCAGAAGGTGGATTTCTCAGATGAATCCTCGGTTGAATTACATCACAGCCGCCGCAAATATTGCAGGAGACCTACTGGAGCCCGCATGGATCCAAGATTCACCCAGAAAACAGTTAAGTTTGGTGGCGGAAAAATCATGGTCTATGGTTACATCCAGTATGGGGGTGTGCGAGACATTTGCAGGGTGGAAGGCAATATCAATAGCCTAAAATATCAAGAAGTATTAGCTACCTCTTACATTCCCAACCATAAAAGGGGTCAAATTTTGCAGCAGGATGGTGCTCCATCGCATATTTCTATCTCTACATCAAAGTTCCTCAAGGCGAAGAAGATCAAGGTGCTCCAGGACTGGCCAGCCCAGTCACCAGACATGAACATCATTGAGCATGTCTGGGATAGAATGAAAGAGGAAGCATGGAAGGCAAAACCAAAGAATCTTGATGAACTCTGGGAGGCATGTAAGACTGCTTTCTTTGCTATTCCTGATGACTTCATCAACAAATTGTATGAATCATTGTCGAACCGCATGGATGCAGTCCTTCAAGCTCATGGAAGTCATACAAGATATTAAATATGGATCTCACAGCACCACTACTTAATTCACTGACGTTATGCAACATATTTTTGTATTTGAAGTAAATTATTTGTTCAATTTTCTGTAGGCGACAAGACTTTTGTCTTGCCAAAATCTGACCTTTCTGTGTTCATTAAATTATCAATCTTTCTTCAGTGAAGCAAATTTATTTTAGTATATTGAGCATAATTTGGGAGGGTTTTAGCTTTCATATGAGACATTTCTAAAACCAATCGATTAATTTAAAGTCAGGTTATAAGCTTTTGTTTCTACAAAATGGATAAGCGACAAGACTTTTGTCAGGGACTGTATTTAGGGTGGTCCCTAGTTACAATGACTTCTAAGGGAAAGGGGGAGAGCAACAATCAACATGATATATGGCTATGCACTTTCAATGTAAATCAGTATCAAACGTAAATAAGGATCAAACGTCCGTTATCTTGAAGCTGCATTTCTTCTGTTATCTTGAAGCTGCATTCCGCTGCCTTGCACCTTTGTAATCTTTGAAGACCCCCTCCTCTGCCTCCCACACAAGTGAAACACTACTACACACAGTATGAGAAGCAAAAAGAGGTTATTCACAACACACAAATATTTAACATATGATTATAGAAAATATGGGATAATATATATATACACAATTATTCTAACAACAACTGTCTCTACAGTCTTTAAAAAAATACTCTCACCGGCATGTCGATGGGAACTTCAGAGGGAAAACTGCCTCCCTCCTACACATCAGCAGAAAAGGAGAGTGTTTTGTAATGAGTTAAATAGAAGGAAATGCTTCTAAGGCAATATGTGGAGTGTGTGTATGTGTGTGCGTGTGTGCGTGCGTGTGCGTGTGTGTATGTGTGTGTGTGTGTGTGATGGTGGGGGTGGTAGATATGGGGTTGGAAATAAACAACTTGGCGTTTTATGTTGTCATTGTTTTTCTCGTCCAGTCCATTTGTTTGTGGATGGTATGTAGCCGTGACTCTCCTTTCAATACCCAGGAGGGCACAGAGGTTGTTGTTGAGCTGAAACATCACTGTGAGATGATGAAACAGATTAAAAATATTAAATAAGAACTATCCTGAATTCCACTTTCAAAATCATTTAAATATTCACATACCTCATTCACAAATTCTCTTCCCTGATCTAATAAAATCCTTTTGGGGCAGCCATGCCTATAAACAATAGAACAGATGTGCTGTGCCACTTCGAATGCTGTTTTGGTCCTTAAAGGAAAGACCTTAAACCATTTTGAAAAATAGTCAGTGGCTGTGAGGATGTATTGAAAGCCATCCTCAGTTTTTGGGAGTGGTCCCATTAGGTCTGTCCTAACCAACTCCCAAACAGCAGACACCTCCAAAAGCAAAGCCAGTGCTCAGGAACCATTATTAATTAAGTGCAGCTTCACAGGCTTCACCAGATGTGATTAATTATTTATTTATTTATTTATTTATTTATTTATTTATTTATTTAAAAAGGGACAATGTACATTGATAAACACCAGTAAAAAATAAAATACAAGTGTAAATGTACCGAAGTTAGCGTACAGCTAATTTACATTCGTAGTCCCTTGACATTTAAGACAGGACAAACACAACAGTTAAACAAACACTATAGTTAAACATTCAATAAGGCATCCAAGTATCACATTCACACAGGGTCAAAAGTGCATATGTTGTTAAAGTGCATATGTGATTAAAGTGCATACCGTGACTCTAAAGTGCTGTAGTTTTCAAATAAGTTAATTTAGTTTAAAACGAGTTCATATCCACATGTGTTGGTCGTCTCCTGCCGCTCAGAGGTGACCAAGACACTGGAGTTTATGGAGTGCCCTCGGGTCCAAAAACATACATACATATTTACATATTTACATGGCAGTAACAGTAGAAACAGTAACATGATAAGATGGATTGCAGGATAAATGTATGCGGTGCATGCTTACATACGTATATGTATATGTATGCATGCACCACTCAACAACAAGCGTGAGTGTGAGTCTGTTCAGACAATCATGGTACATGCTACATATGTATATGTATCATGTAACACGAGGTCTGAACAGCTCTAATGGGAGCAGTGTTGATTAGATTTGAGCCATTTTTAATGTGAGTTTTAAAGATGTTATACGTAGAGGATTCTCTTATTGTGTGAGGAATGTTGTTCCAAATTTTACAGCCTACGACTGAGAGGACTGACTGTGCCAAGGTGGTACGTCTAAAAGGGACCTCACAATCACCTCTAGTAGTCGCTCTGGTGTTCCTGCCAGTGGCAGGTTTTTGTTTAATGAATTCTTGTAGTGGTGGTGGTGCAAGTCCATGGAGGGTTTTGTATATTGTACAAACATACTTAAAGTGTTTGAAATTTTCAAAGCTCAGTAAATTATAGGCTTCAAGAATTTGACAATGGTGATATGAAATAGTTTTTTTTTTAGCAAAGATTTTAAGTCCTATTTTATACAGTGATTCAATCTGTTTGAGTGTGGTGTCGCTGGTAAGGGTCCAATTAGTGAAGCAGTATTCGATATGTGAAAAGATCAAAGCGTGCAGAAACATTCTTGCTGCCTTTAATGTCAATGACTGTCTGATATGTCTGAAGTTGTGGAGATTGAATTTGATTGTTTTGGAGATTTTTTTAATGTGCTTTTTGAAAGCAAGGGAGGAGTCAAGAACAACACCGAGGTACTTGAATTCTTGAACCAACTCGAGCTCCTCTCAAAAATACATTTGAACTTGTAATCTGCTTAGGAGTTTGCTTTGAGAACATCATACAGAGTTTTTTTTGTGTTTAAGAGTAGACATGTTTTTGTGAGCCAGTCTTGGACTTGAGTCATTGCAGATGTAAGAATGTGACTGGCTTCTTGTGTATTTTTTGCAGGTGTGAATATTACGGCATCATCGGCGTACATTTGTATATGAATGTTTCTGCATGCATCAGGAAGATTATTTATGTACAGGGAGAACAGAACCGGTCCTAGTATGGATCCTTGCGAGACCCCTACAGGGCTCTCCAGGTATGGCGATTTGACACTGTTGACCACAACACACTGCCTTCTGTTGTGCAGGTATGATTTGAGTGCTTGATTTGAGAAATTAAAGTGTGTAAGTTTGGCTAAAATAATCTTGTGGTCAACGGTGTCAAATGCCTTTTTTAGATCTATGAATACTGCACCGACACAACCGCTCTTGTCTAAGAAAGACTTTGATTTTTCTATAAAAACACTGATCGCAGACTCTGCCGAATGATGGGCACGGAATCCGAACTGCAGGGGTGTAAAGGGGTGTGACAGATGTTCAGATGTGCAGTCAGGAGTTTGACAATCCATTTCTCAATTATTTTTGAGACTACTGGCAGGATATTGATTGGCCTATAGTTGTTTTTGTCGTTTTTATCACCTGTTTTGAAAATAGGACTGACCACCCCCACTTTCCATGCAGTTGGGACCACAGAATGTCTGATTGATAAGTTTACCATGTGTGTAATTGGTGCTATTAGCGAATCCTTGTGTTCTTTTAAGAAGTTGGCATCAAGATCAAAGTCATCTTTAGCTTTGGATGTATTTAATGAGTCTATTATTTTATCTGCTTCTGTTGGGGTTATTTCATCTAAAATTGGCAATTCAGAATTGATTGGATAAAACTCATGTTCTGGCGGGTTAAACTGTTTAGATATGTCCTGTACAGAATTTACAAAGAAATTATTTAATTCAGAGGCCACAATAAAAGGGTCTTTTACTAATTTGTTGTTAATCTGTATCTCTAACTCGTCACTATCTTTTTTATTCTGTTTACCGGTAAGTTTATTAATACTGTTCCATATTTTTTGCTGTTACCTTTTGCACTTTCAATAATATTTATAAAAGAGTTTATTTTAGCTTTACGTAGTGTTTGTGTTACTTTATCCCTAGCCGCAGCAAATTTCTGTTTGTCTACTGTCAGACCCGATTTCAGAGATTGTTTTAGAAGATTATCCCTTATATTCATTAGTTTTCTGCATTCAGTATCTAACCATGGGATATTATTTTTTCTTTTTTTTGGTCTCCCCCTAGTGGAGAAACTATTTATTGTTGACCTAAGTGTTGTTAGGAAGTAGTTACTGCAGAATTGTAGGTCATCTGAGGAAATGATGTTGTTCCAGTCAATTTGATTAAGTGCCATTTTTAGATTACTCTGTTGATTTTTTAGAATAATCTTTTTCGTACATTGTGACATATTTCGATTTATATTTGAAAAACGATTTTTAGATAAATTTCTAGTAAAGAAAATTGTGTTATGGTCCGACAGTCCAGTAAGAAAGTTATGTGTCTGTGTGATTTGTCCATGTCTATTTGTAAATAATAAATCAGTTTTTGCTTTAGAGCGGTTGGTCACTCGAGTTGGTTTATCTATGAATTGCGTAAAGCTAAAATGATCTGTTATGTTTTTTAGCACCTTCCTGTCCTCTTTTTTGTCCCAATTTATGTTAAAATCACCAATTAAAATGATCTCTTTTTTGTGGTTACACAAACTAAGAAGCTCTTTAAAAGAAGTATAAAAATTTTTGTTTGCTGTTGGCTTTTGATAAATACAAATGACTGTAATTATCATATTTGTTGATAACGTGATGTGCACCCCTACACCTTCCATTTGGAACTCTTTAGGTATTTCAAATTCACTACATTGTAGATGACTTTTGATGTACAAAAGAACCCCCCCACCCCGTCCCTCTAATCTGTCCTTTCTAAACACATTGTATCCAGGCATGTTAACTAAAGCCTCGGGTGATGAGGGGGATAACCAAGTTTCTGATAAACCCATAAAATCAATATTGGAATTTATCATTAAGTGTTCAAGTTGTTCTCGATTTGGAATCATACTTCGAATATTAACATGTCCTCCAAGTAACCCTTTAGGTTTAAGATATGGGTCCCAAATAGTCCTTGCATGATTAAGTGTCTGGAAAATCTTTGCAGATCGATGCTTTTTCATAACTGGATTTCTCGTAGGAACTCTTAAACATAACTGAGGATGATTTATGGTTGTTTGGCTGTTTGTACAGTGGAAAAGTGATTTGGGGGACGCACCTCCAAGCTGAGGATGTAGCCCAGGACCAGGTGGTTGTAGCCCAGCTAGCGGTGGATGTAGCCCAAGACCAGGTGGTTGTAGCCCAGCTAACGGTGGATGTAGCCCAGGACCAGGTGGTTGTAGGCCAGCTAGCGGTGGATGTAGCCCAGGACCAGGTGGTTGTAGGCCAGCTAGCGGTGGATATAGCCCAGGACCAGGTGGCTGTAGGCCAGCTAGCGGTGGATGTAGCCCAGGACCAGGTGGTTGTAGCCCAGCTAGCGGGGGATGTAGCCCAGGGCCAGGTGGTTGTAGCCCAGCTAGCGGTGGATGTAGCCCAGGACCAGGTGGTTGTAGCCTAGCTAGCAATGGATGTAGCCCTGGACCAGGTGGTTGTAGGCCAGCTAGCGGTGGATGTAGCCCAGGACCAGGTGGTTGTAAGCCAGCTAACGGTCAATGTAGCCCAGGACCAGGTGGTTGTAGGCCAGCTAGCGGTGAATGTAGCCCAGGACCAGGTGGTTGTAGCCCAGCTAGCGGTGGATGTAGCCCAGGACCAGGTGGTTGTAGCCCAGCTAGCGGTGGATGTAGCCCAGGACCAGGTGGTTGTAGGTGTTATAGAATTGTAACAATATGTTATCAAAGTGTACTGAGCTACTGAGTTATCTATGCTTATGTGAGCTGCTGAGTTATATAAGAAGTGCTTACGCGACTGAGACTTTGACCCAAGATTAACGTATGTACAGGGAGTCTAAAGGTTGCAGCTTCCTGGCCACGTTTGTTGTCTGTAACTAAATAAAATCTGCAGCAAGTGGATGTCCTTTGTGTCTCTGGAGACAGAACAGCGGCTGTTGCTTGTCTCAGGGCTCCCTTGCAGTAGCAAGTAAAACGAAACACTTGTTTGATTTCTGTGTTGCCATCTACGTCACTGTAAATCTGCGGCAGTAAGTGATGATTTCCTCAGGAGCGCGGCGCTCCACTTTGACATTTATAATTGGTCCTTCGAGCCGGATTCCAATGCTGTGTCGAGAGGGTGACTGACGGTAATCTGAAATCTGTGCACAGTCTGGAGGAAGAACGTCTCCAGGGATAAAGACCACTTTTCCACGTGGCCAGCAGACCTTCACCCATCCTTTCGTCACATCAGACGGAATCTGAGTGAATCACATTTGGGGAAATCGGATGGCAACTGAAACAGGTCAGACAGACGGGGAAGTGGCTTCCCAAGATTGCTAGCACGTGTGAATGTTTGTATGATTGGAGGAAGACCTCTGAATCTAAAATTCTCTGAATCTCTGGGATTAAACCCCAAGACCAATACCGCAGGTAAACTAGGTTTCCTGTAGAAGCTTGTATTGGTGGAGATGTATTGAAGCCCGGAGGAGGCATTTTCATGTTGGTCTACCTCATAACCTCATAGTAGTAAAATGGGACTTTGTTGTACTAAAAGTCAGGAAGAGGAATTAGAAGGGGACGCTAAATTTATGAATAATGTGTGTCCAGAGTCAGCATGGTATTTGACAAAATGGGAAAAGAGATATGGGTTCAAAGGTCGATTGAATGTGAAAGAGTGTAGTCTCTTGACCCAAAGAATTGCAGCCAAAGACAAACGGCTGAAAAAGAAGAGACCGAGTGTAGAGTATCTCCTTGCACAAAAATGGTTAGAACAGGCGATAAAAAGGCAAGGAAGTAGAAAAAAGGAAACAGTATGTACTGTAGTGTTAAAGGAAGATGATGAATTCGTATTACAGAATAAACTAAATGCCCCACCTCAAAATGACCCACAAAATGATAATGATAATCCAAATCAAATTGTCCCGCAAAACCAACCTAACCCTGCGCCACAACAGCCTCCTGTCCCCGCACTAGTCCATCCACCTCCGTATGGAATAGGAGGGACGGCCCCAATATATCCAGATTTAACTGAATTAAATTCTGAGACAGATGAGATAGATCTATTTGCAAATACCAACCCTTTCAAAACACCTTCCGCAGTTGTCCCATACCAAACACGTCTAAGGAATCCAATTCAAAGTACCTGGAGCAGAAGTTTAGGCTCCCTCCTCAGTCCCAATAAAAGAAATAGTCCAAACAGAAATTATAACCCTGAATTGGCAGAAATGTATCCTATGATAGCACTGCCGAACGGTGACGGTGAGGGAGGGACACAATTAGTCTATAGAACATGGACTATGGACGATGTTAAAAAGGCAGTTGAAGGCATAACTTCACCAAATGAAGATATAGAACAAACAATTGCAGATTTAAAATTATTAATTAGTTCATACCACCTAAATGGTGCAGAAGCACAACAAGTGTTAATGACCTTGTTAGGTCACCACTGGATCTCCATTAAAGGAGACTGGCAGCCTACAGAAAATGACCCTGCTAATGCAGGTCAAAGGCGAATAATACCACATGGTAATGGCGTTGAAGTCTCACTTCAACCAGTTTTCGACAGAATGACACAGAGATATCAGAGGCGCCCAGATTATTCAAAGATATCTCAATGTCTTCAGAAAGAATCTGAACCAATTCAGGATTTTAGAGGCAGACTAGAAGTCGTCTTTAAAGAAAATAGTGGATTGCGCGATGATGGTGATGAAAATGCACCATACAGACAACAATTGAAAAATGTTATGCTTAATAACTGTTGTCCAGAAATTATGGGGCATCTCAAAAAGTACTTAGTTGAGTTGTCTATGTCCACTCTTACTCAATTTATGACACATACTAGGCATAACTACTCTGGATGTAAATCAAGAGTATAAACAAAAATACTTCCACCAGCACTATGAACCATACGACCCTAACTCAGACAGTGAAACAATAACTGATTTATTTTTGACATTAGAAGATGTTGACCCGAGTAAAAGACCTGAAGTTACTTTGCTCGTAAATGGCCAACCAATGGTGTTTTTGTGTGACTCTGGTGCTGAGTGAACGGTAATCAAGGGTGTAAGCAACCCCATGTATCCTTAACAACATTTAAACAACAACTATAGTGACACATGGTCTTTGTTATGTGTCAACAGGAGGGATTGTAGGAAGGGTACTATAGGAATTCAATGGGATTGGATTTAATGCTTATTTAAATTTTTTGTCCATCTGTGTGGCTGAGTCCGGCGACGTCTACAACGCTGACACGACCTGTGTGACCTCTGAGTGAGGCCTGACCTGCTACAACGCTCCCAGCACTCCAACAAGCTGCAGCAGGCTCTTCTGTCTAACGATCAGTACAAGAGACGCTGGATCTGTGCTGAAGCAGTTGGAGCTACGTCCTGCATGGGTGACTCTGGTAGTCCTCTGGTCTGTGAGAAGGACGACGCCTAGACCCTGGTGGGTATCGTGTCCTGGGGCAGCTGCAGATGCTCCATCTCCACCCCCGTTGTCTACGTCTGCGTCACCAAGCTCAACTAAACCTGGACCAGACCTGGAGCAGCAATGTTTTGTACAGACATTTGCCGACTATATGAGAAAAGCATTAGTGGTCGTACAGAGACTTTGGTGTTTGCAGAAAAGGTGACGTATCAGTGACTCCTCATCTCCAACATGTCTCAGTTGGGTTGTGTGTACTACTTTGGACCTAGAGTACGCATCACAGTTGTACTCTTGTCGACTCCTTCCGTGACTCTGGCTGGAGAGTCAAAGTTCTAAAGGAACTGAAATCCATGATAAGGTTCTCGACCTTCAGGACCACATCCAAAGCATGAAGACACCTAGTGGAATGAATTTTGATGTAATGTCATGGTTTACCTCTGGTTCTTGATAGCAAATACTCCTGAAAGTTTTAACACCTGTATTTGTTATTCTTCTATTGTTCTGTATTTTTACTTCTTGTATTTTGCCATGTCTCCGATCTATGATGACAAAATGGTTACTGGATCTGTAGATGTTATGATGCAGGAAGAATATACTATGCTACTTGCAGCTGCTGATGAGTGTCTCACTCCAGAAAACACCTCATTATTATCTGACGATGATGTGTAACAACCTCTGAGTGTAAGATGTCACCAGTTTGATGTCTCTTTTGATAACCTCACCAAGGTGTGAAAGAAGACTGATGTTTCATTGTGTGACTTTGATAAACAGGAGGGAATTGTTATAGAATTGTAACAATATGTTATCAAAGTGTACTGAGCTACTGAGTTATCTATGCTTATGTGAGCTGCTGAGTTATATAAGAAGTGCTTACGCGACTGAGACTTTGACCCAAGATTAACGTATGTACAGGGAGTCTAAAGGTTGCAGCTTCCTGGCCACGTTTGTTGTCTGTAACTAAATAAAATCTGCAGCAAGTGGATGTCCTTTGTGTCTCTGGAGACAGAACAGCGGCTGTTGCTTGTCTCAGGGCTCCCTTGCAGTAGCAAGTAAAACGAAACACTTGTTTGATTTCTGTGTTGCCATCTACGTCACTGTAAATCTGCGGCAGTAAGTGATGATTTCCTCAGGAGCGCGGCGCTCCACTTTGACAGTAGGCCAGATAGCGGTGGATGTAGCCCTGGACCAGGTGGTTGTAGCCCAGCTAGCAGTGGATGTAGCCTAGGAGCAGGTGGTTGTAGGCCAGCTAGCTCTGGATGTAGCCCAGGACCAGGTGGAAGTTGCCCAGCTAATGCTGGATATAGCCCAGCTAGCAGTCGATGTAGCCCAGCCTGCATTGGCTGATCCCCAGCTACTGGTGGTTGTAGGTCAGGTAGTGATGATAGTAGTCCAGGTAGCCCAGCTAGCTGTGGGTGTAACACAGGTGGCTGTAGCTCAAATAGCAGTGATGGCAAGCCCATTACTAACGGACCAGGATTTATTTCAACATCACCAGCTAAGAGCATTATCATCAGAAGGTGCAGAACTCCCAGGTAAGGTTTAACAGATTTTGACTGATCATGTTTACCTGGGGTTAGCTTAGCATGTCCATTGTCCAGTACTCTTGTAAAGAGAAAGTGCTGACTCCTCTTGGCTGGGAAAAAGATCTGGTCATTCTTTATATCCTTTTTTTGTGGACATGTTACGCACAGAAGTAAATATAGAGATACAGAAGCAAGTAACAGACAAGTTGACAAAAGCCGTGGTCTTTTGGTGCTTACAGAAAGCTTTTGTGCATGCACACAGGATCTGCCAAGGTGTGTGACTGCACCACGGCAGCCATCTTGCCCTCTGTGCTATAGTAGTCAGTCTACTAGGCTGCCCTACAGATACTGTATGAAAATAGAGTAGAAGTGCCTCTGACTCTGGCCTGGAGACAAAGACAGAAGACAAAGGGGTGTAAATACTCTCTCGCTAGTATATGTCTGGTACAGTACCTTCTCTTACTAAGAAAAGTCAGAACTGGGCCTTGGGATAATACTTTGATTTTTTAATCTTAAAATGCAGTCTCCTTCAATCACAGCATCTCTTAGAGCTATTAGAGAACCTGAAGACCACTCACTGTATCTTTTATAACCTTATCTGGGGTGGTGGCTGTAGTGTGACGGCCATCACATGTAACAAAAAGTCACAGACCAAAAGGTTGCCAGGCTTGATTGCATTATAAACCTAATACCTTTACATGAGCCCAAATGTCATTAAACATTTTATGTGAATGGAGTTTAATGTAGATGCTTACTTTTATTCACCAATGCAAAGAATGATTAATGTATCTCATAAACATGACAACTATTTCTAACTGGCTGAACTGAGTCCAAAACATAAAACAGAAATAAATCACATCAAACACATACCCATCTGTCAATATCAACTGACATGCCGACCTAGTAAAATCTGGAGCATATTGCTGATCTGGTTTTAATGATCCCTGTATGTCCCCCAAAGGGAGAGAAATGGAATTCACAGAGAAGTGACCTGGCCTCTGTTCTGGTTTGGGTCACTCTTCTGTAAGAACTGTCCTTCTGCAGTGAACAAAGTGATAAACAACATTTTCTAAGACATGGATATATTTGAACACACCTTTGCCTACTTACCCTTTACTGTAAACTTCTGAGCAAATCTCTTTAAGCTCAACTTCTGAGATTTATTATACCCATCTGGGTATTCTCCCCTTGACAAGTAATCAAAAACCTCATTGCATCTCTCCATAGCTATATTTGCCTTCACAAATGTAAAAACTGTAAAACACATTTTTGTAATAGCCACATTCAGACAGTAAAAACAAGACTATGTAGGTATTTTACAGTAAGGTAGTTCTTTAGTTTTCCAAACCTCTCCTACTCGTTTATAGAAGCATAACTTAATTCATACAAGCGTAGGCTTAATAGTTAGGCTGGAGGAATTGTTAACATAGATTTCATCACTCTAATCATAGGCTCATTATAACGTCCACTTAAGTAAATTGAACAATAATCTACAAACCATAAACAGCAGGTCACCTGCTTCTAACGCTAATATCACAGGCTATAGTGTGAATTTCCTCTTATAATATAGTGATATTTTATTCATACAGTGCCTTTCAAAACAAAGTTACAACGTTTTCTACACATGGGGAAAAAAACCCCCCAAAAAACGTATGAATGTAATGAAAACGATAACGATAAAATGAAATATTAAATCCAAACTATTCAATCACCTAACATAGATATTCTGTCGCAAATCTAACATACACATGCTTAATTTGTCAAAACATACAATAAAACCAATACATTTTAAAAATGCTTTTATTTACTTGCGTCAGTGTTGAACTCAACTCCACTTCTGCCTCGGGTACATAGAACTATAATAAAATCATATTATAGATCTATGCTTGGGTAGCTCAAATCGACGGGCATTTAAACTGTAACAGGAGTTACTTGGAGGTCGTGTGCATGCTCAGTAGCGTTAGGTAGCTCAAATCAACAGGTAGGCCATTTCGACAGGACACTGACCTGTCTCCATCGGCTTTTACCAAAGTAGCTGTAACGCCCCCACAGAGTTAGCGATTGTACAGACTGACAGGTCGAGATCGAATTCAACCGAACCTGTAATTTCTTCCACATCCTCCATGTTTAAAAAACAAAAAATCCCTCCTAAAACGTGCTGGTTTACGTTTGTTCGTATTAACACACTGAAGACGCATGTTTTTCAGTGCAATAAACATCATTTTAAGGATTAAGTTACATACTGTGACTTTAAAGACATGTTTTAATACATTTCTGTTGAACTGACTTAATGTCATCTTAATTTTGTAATTGCATACCCGGTCCCGATGTGTACCTGCTATATTTGTGTCTCAGTACACACAGTACTGTCATAGTGCCACCTGGTGAGATTCAGTCTTTTGTTTCCTGTTTTTTTTTTTGTTTGTTTTTTTAACAGTGCATCTATGATTTTGTTGTGAATAAGAAACAAAACTGAGAGAGTGGTGGGCAAAAGCCCTGTACCCCACATGTGTTTATATATCTCCTCAGATAAAGGAAAGGACTTGTCCTAACAGTTATTCCCCATGTGAGAAGGTTCTATCTGCGTTGTGTACTTCTGAGTTTTGAGCACTTGTACTGCAGAAATGAAGGAGAGGATGCACTGATATGATACGGAGAGACTAAAGTGAAAAAATTTAATTTATGAAAGTGAGTGTTCTAAAGAAGTGGTCTTTTGCAAAGGACCTTCTAACTCTGAAAATGTATCATTTATTTGGAATTATAAGATTCTATTTACAAACCATGCTAAAAACAACAACTTACGTTTTACAGAGTCAAATGTCAATTTTTCTTTTTTGCTTACTAGACTAAAATAGAAATATAATACTCTTCTTTAGTTAGTTAGCAAAACGTATGAAAAGTAAGCTTAACCCTTTGATTTTATGTTTTTAATTGATAATGACTTAAAATACATACAAATATATCTGAAATGAAATGTCCTTTTTAGACCAAAAAATGGATGGAACAGCAACATCCAAAGCAGCTGGCTTTGACTGACCAGTTTAAATGAATCTTGAAAATTGTATCTGTTTTTGCTCATAAAATCTTCTAAAAAGCACCACACTGAATAAAATGTTGAATATAATGTACAGTAGGCACTCAGGAACTAGAATATATGAACAAATCCATTTGGACTAAAAAGTCACATAGAACCTTTTAGTTCTAAGGGGACGATGTATAAGCGACACAAGACTACATCACAGACATCCTGAACCAAGTCCAATGAAATAACTTGATAAAAAGTCTTGCTGATGGTTGAGTTTCCATGAGAGCTTCAGGTGAGACCAGAGCTCTGGTCAAAGACAGAGGAACCATCAAGACCAGGTGAGCTCCAGAGGAACCACTGAGACCAGGTGAGCTTCAGAGGAACCATCAAGACCAGGTGAACCTCACAGGAACCACTGAGACCAGGTGAGCTTCAGAGGAACCATCGAGACCAGGTGAGCCTCACAGGAACCACTGAGACCAGGTGAGCTTCAGAGGAACCATCAAGACCAGGTGAGCCACAGAGGAACCACTGAGACCAGGTGAGTTCAGTCCATTCCGCTCAAAGACACTGGAGAGTCACTGTTTACACAGAACATGCTGAGACAGAGATAAAATAATATGACACTATAAAATGATCTATGAAAGAGCTGTTATAACAGCGATAATGTGAATGTTTGAATGGACTATTTCTGTGTTTTGTATTTGAGTGTGTCATGTTTTTGAAATAAATCCAGTCTGACACTGACCTGTGGCTCATGTTTTATTCACATGTGACCGACTCATTGTGACTTGAATTTTCAAACTGTAACTTGTCCTGTAAATAAAAATGTCCAGTGTAGCACACAGGCCCCTGACACCTCCAAGTCACTTTCATTAGAAATGTTTTTAAAATAACGTGTGAAACAATTAGAAGTTTACTTCAGGTTGGTTCAGTCCTGGTTTAGTCCTAGTTTAGCCCTGGTTTAGTCCTGGTTTAGTTCTGGTTTAGTCCTGGTTTAGTTCTGGTTTAGTTCTGGTTTACTCCTGGTTTAGTCCTGGTTTAGTTCTGGT
This sequence comes from Taenioides sp. WSHXM2023, assembly GCA_029959045.1. Taxonomy (NCBI): domain Eukaryota; kingdom Metazoa; phylum Chordata; class Actinopteri; order Gobiiformes; family Gobiidae; genus Taenioides; species Taenioides sp. WSHXM2023. The sequence goes on from CM057088.1 coordinate 2,014,099, forward strand.
TTACTCCTGGTTTAGTCCTGGTTTAGTTCTGGTTTACTCCTGGTTTAGTCCTGGTTTAGTTCTGGAAAGGCTGGTGACTTGGTGCAGTGGTCAGGAGACAGTGGACATGTTCATAAGACATAAATGTTGACCCGATCATTTCTATCAGTGACTAGAGCCGACTCCCTTTTCTTTTGACCAGCCTCCATCCGTGTTAAATATGACTGGCCTGTAGAATGTGTGATGTCATCTGAAAAGTGTGTGGTGTATAATGATGGCAGAATACTTTGAAAATGTATTTAGTTACAGAACACTGATCTGAAAGTATTTTATGACATATTCTGATTCATGGGCCAGTCAGAGGTCTGTGTTATGGTGTTGGAGTGTTGTATTTAGACTTAGACTTAAACAAACTTTATTGATCCACAAGGGAAATTATTTAAAAACACAACACCGGATTAAAAGAACTTTCTGTTTGTTTCATTGTTCTACAGCTCCATCACTGCAGAAGGACCGGTCACACCTCACTCACCACAAGAGCAGTTTTCTGTTTCTCTCACTGATTCTGTGCAGTTTGAAGCCTAAATTGTGTGATCAGGTACTGCCACATATTCCTTTGGTTTTATTTTAACAACTAGCCTATAACGTGTGTCAAGTCTTTAATTAAGGAATGCAGGTCCAACTTGAAAAACCCGGAAACAGACACAAGGCTCGCTTCAAGACTTTTATTGAATTTTCAGCTTTTTCTTCAGTAGCAGTAGTAGTAGTAGTAGTAGTGGTAGCAATAGTAGTGGTAGCAGTAGCAGTAGCAGTAGCAGGTCGAAAACCTTTAAAGTAAACAAATATGTGGAATAATGAAATTACATTTTACATTTATGTCCGTATTTCAATCTATTTGCATTTTAATTAATCTATAATAACTATAATATTTATAAATATACATTTTATATATTAACTTAATTAGGTAAATTTTTAAATGATGTAACATTTTAACAAATATTTTAACTTTCAATATAATTTATTTTTTCTACAATTTTAAATGACCATGTATGAACCATATTTAATATTTTTTTAATCATATTTTAATGAATTAACAAATAGCTTTTAATTGCCAAATAATATACACTTTTTAAATTAGTGCTCCTTTAACTTAGACTTAAAGTTAACACCCACAATAAATTGGAATATATTTAAACGATCAACTGCCAATTTGATTATTCATTTCGTTTCACATTTTCATAACTTAAATTAAATTACTATTTCCTGAATTTATCAATTTACTGCTAACTTAAATTTGAACATTCCATAAAATAAGTCAGCCAATTGCATTTACAATCTAATTAAGGCTTCTCATTATGCTTTTGATTCTACTTAAATTAAACAGAATGTTCACTTGAACAGATTATCATTACACTATTGTGTCCTTAGGGTCATAACTATATTTAAAACTAATTTTGCAGGTAAATTTCCTCACCGGTAGTGTCTCTGTGTTTCCCCTTTGCATTCCTGGGTTTGGTTTATGTGCCTGCGCACCTGGACCTAATTAAATGAGTGCAGCAGATGTGATAGGTTAGAATGGTACTATATGCCCCTAATACTATATAATGCCTAATAATGTCTATTTACAGTGATGCGGTTCATAATGTGATTTCATGCTAAGAGTTTAAAAACAGTAAAAGGTTTGCAATAAATATTAATTTACATAAGCCTTAAAAACAGTTAAATACAGTTAAAAGTCCATTCAAATGTTCTGTTTTGTTTTTCGGTGACATTCCTGTCATTTTGTTCAAAGAAACTGTAATCATATCATCCGTGATCGACTACTAAGCCTGGGATCCTTTGTTTTGGTGATTTGTAATGCCTTCAATTCAATTCAATTCAATTCAATTTATTTTTGTATAGCCCAAAATCACAACAAGAGTTATCTCGGCGGACTTCACAAAATTGTTGATTAATAAAGCAGAAGAAACATTCCTAAAACAAAAATACAGAATGTTCAACAACAAGCAGGCAAATGGATAATTGTCCCAGCATCTCCTGTCCTTAGACCCTCCTTCTCGGCAAGGAAAAACTCCAAAAAACCCAATGGGAAAACGGAGAAACCTCGAGGAGAACCACAGTGAAGGAGAGATCCACTCCTATGGCCGGACAGGCAGATGACGGGGACAGTTAATCCAGGACAGGGAAGGAGAGGAGGGGTCCAGGTCCTCGACACTAGGGGACAGCAGCGGTCCAAACTGGAACAGCAGCATCTGAAACAGTTACACTCCCCAAAAGGGGAGTGGGACAGGGACAACATGTGAATAGCAAAGAACAGACTACGAATGAACTAGTAATTGAATAATCTTAACAGTAGGAGGAGAAAAAGTAGGAGAAACCAGAGGACAGTGCTCAAGTTGCCATACTTTCCCCGGTAATATATCTCCTAGAGCAGCTTAACTAGGCCTATGGGTTTAGTTTCTGTTCCTAACTGACCTGACCATAAGCTAATTCAAAGAGGAACGTTTTGAGCCTAATCTTAAATGTAGAGACTGTGTCAGCTTCTTTGACATGAGCAGGGAGCTGATTCCACAACAAGGGTGCTTGGTACCTAAAAGCTCTACCTCCTAAAGTACTTTTAGCGACTCTAGGAACCACCAATAGTGCAGCATTTTGAGAGCGGAGTGAACGGTTAGGATGATAAGGTACAATTTCATCTTTAATGTAGGAAGGGGCCATGTCATTTACAGCTTTATAGGTTAGAAGAAGAATTTTAAATTTTACTCTAAACTCAACCCACCCACCACTTGGGGGATTTCGCGCTGTTTCTCCTCATTGCATTAAACTTCTGCATGAGAGAGGCAGCACGCAGATCACTCTTGTGGCTCTTTCCCTTGTTTTCAGAAGTGCAACATTCCCCATTTTCAGGGGTACAACACAGACACTACCGGCTTACCTGTATTTTTAATGCCATCTGTGTACAACTCCACTGTATAACACATGCAATAACCTGTGCAATAACCTGTGCAATAGCCCGTGCAATAACCTGTAACCATGTCACCTCATCAGTAACCGCCTCCACTGTCCTCAGATTATATATTTATATATTTGTATATTTGTATTCTTTTACATATATATATATATATATATATATATATATATATATATATATATATATATATATATATATATATAATATAATAGATATGTTTTTATTTATATATTTACATTTCTTTCACTCCCTGTACATAAGAGCTACCTGATGTTGTAAATATGTTAATATTTATTGTGATTTTATTTTTTATTTACTTATTGTTCTGAGTGTTTGCACAATTTTTCACAACTTTTTGCACTATACTGTCCCCTGACTGTGAGCTTCTGTCACGAGTGAATTTCTCCTCTGTGAGATCAATAAAGTCTTATCTTATCTTATTTTATCTACTGGCCAGACTAGGAATAAGATAAGAGGGGAAGGAGAGGAGAGGTGAAGGTTATGAGCAGAGGGGCTGGGCTTTTTGACTTGACAAGGTGACCACGTGTGAAAAAGTAACTGTACCACAATACAGTTACTAAAAATGAATATTCTGAACACGTATTCTCGGTACATGTGTTCGCTGGTTACGCAGAGTTACGCACGGCGGTTGGAGTTCTCTCTGAGCGCGGTTCTCCGTTCCCTGCTGTATATTCTAATAGGCCCTCCTTATGGTACGTCTTTAATATTTCATATTTCACTGTTTTTATTCATCGTTTTATGTTGCACCACCACAGAAGAACATTTAGTTTGTGTTCAATTATAAAGAAAATAAACCTTTTTCTGAGTCTGGCATGTCATGTGTCAGAAGCTCCAGTAGATGGAGCCACAGTGCAGCGCGTCGCGTGTGGGTTCGGGGGTCATTACGGAACATTTTTACTTTTCACGCGGGAAAAGTGAATGAAACCCACGAGACACATTTCACGTGCCTCTGGACGGTCCAGACTTCACGAGGAGAAATGACAAAGAAAAGTCCTGGTTTTAGTCTAGATTTAGACCTGGTTTAGTCCGGGTGAAGACCTGATTCAGTCCTGGTTTAGACCTGATTCAGTCCTGGTTTAGACCTGATTCAGTCCTGGTTTAGACCTGGTTTAGACCTGGTTCAGTCCTGGTTCAGTCCTGGTTTAGACCTGGCTTAGTCCTGGTTTAGTGAGACACACACACACACACACACACACACACACACACACACACACACACACACACACACACACACACACACACACACACGAAAACCAGGACTAAACCGGGTCTGGACCAAGTCTGAGCCAGGTCTGGTTCAAGTGTGGACCAGGTCTGGATGATCTAAACCAGAACTAAACGAGATCCAAACCATGTTTTAATCATGCTCTAAACCAGGACTAAACAAAGATTAAATGAGGACAAAACCAGAACTAAACCTGGTTTTTCCCTCCCTCTCTCCTTGGCTCCTCCCTCTGTTCTCTTCAGTTCAGACGTTTCCTTCAAAGGCAGCGGCTCCCTCTGCTCTAAGATCCAGAACCAGGACTAAACCAGGACTAAACCAGGACTAAACCAGCACTAAACCAGGGACCAAAGCAGGGACGAAACCAGGACTAAACCAGGACCAGGATCCTTTTCTCTCTGGATTTAACAGTCTCTTCTTGATCCATGTGGATTATAAATTTCCAAATCTTTTCCTGACTGGACACCCTTTTTTCTGGATTACTTTTCTTGTAATTTATTTAAAAAATTCATTTGAGATGAATTTTAAAGAATTTGAAACCACTGTCACAAAAATAATAATAATCTAAAGTCTAAAATCCGTGACTTAATGTAATGTTTATAAATCTTGGTAAGGAGATTTAAAGTTCAGATTTTGCATAAATTCTGAATCTGAAACAGCAATGAAAAATTCAGAAAAAAACAAAAAAAAAACAAAACCAGAACAAAAACTCTTCAAATCAGCAGGAAAATGAAATAAATTATAACAAAAATCTGCCTTAAATCTGCTCAGAAACATAAACCAACCCTGTGTGGACAGTGCCGGTGTTACCTTAAAATTTAAACCAGGATTAAAACGGGACCAAACCAGGACTGAACCAGGTCCAAAGCAGGTCTAAAGCCGGTCTAGAGGAGGAATAAACCAGATCTGAACCAGTTCTAAAGCAGGACTAACTAAACCAAGACTGAACCAAGTCTAGAGCAGGATTAAATCAGGACTAAACCAGAACTAAACCAGAACTAAACCAGAACTAAACCAGGACTAAACCAGGACTAAACCAGGACTAAACCAGGAGTAATGTTGGATTCAACTTCACCCAAAACAGGGATGAATTAAAACATTATTATTTTTTATTTTTATTTTTTTTACCAAGAAACAAAACTATGTGAACAATTTGCTTCGGAGACAGACTTGGAGACTAAAGAAAACAAAAGAGCAACAGGACTAAACCAGGACTAAATCAGGATTTTTCTTCCATTGGAATTAAAGAGACTGGATTCCAGAGAAGAACACATGGGCCACACGATGGAAGGGGAGGTGAGTCCAGAGTTTAGTGGAATGATCATTTAAAGCTGATTCTGTTTTCTGATCTGTTCTAATGTCATTTCCTCATCACAAACAGACCTGGAATTGTGTTTTTCACACATGTTTTACACACAAATCCTGCAGATTTAGACTGAGTTCTTCTCTCAAACTGAAAACACTGTTCCACCTTGTGATGTACGTGATGTGAATGAAACAAAACACAACTCCAGGTCTGTTTTTGAGGAGGGAACATGACTTAAAGCTCACAAGAGTCACTTTAGCTGTGCATATGACTGAAAGGTTTTCATTTTGCACTCTTCTCTCTCATTTAATACTGTCTCTCTTTTTAATTTATAATGATTATTATGTGTTTTCATTTGTTTGCATTGTGATTTTAATGCATTTCTTATTCTGTACTTTGTGTACAAATTGTGCTATACAAATGAACTTGTCTTGCCTTGCCTTTCATGTAATATAAGACCTTTATTTCTCTTAATGTATGAATACCTTATGACCGGTGGTGAGCAAGGTGCCAAAAAAGTATTATCAAGACATTATCAGGGTTTTCTAAAAGTCAGATGATGATTTCAGATTTCAGTTTGATCATGACTCATGTAGACTTGGTGTGTTTCTACTGCGTGTTTAAAGAGGGGGCATTTGACTTGTATTAACTGTAACACATCACATATGTTGATCACCATGTTCCCTTTTATTGTTTTGAAAATGCTATATTCACTGAAACAATGTATTAAACCTGCTTTAGCCCTGGTTTAGTGTTACTTTATTCCTGATTTAGTCCTCCTTTAGTCCTGGTCTAGTCCTGCTTAGGTCCTGGTTTAGTCCCAGTTTAGGCCTGATCTAGTCCTGCTTTAGTCCTGCATATGTCCCAGTTTAGTCCTGCTTTAGTCCTGGTTTAGTTCTGCTTTAGGCCTAATTTACTCCTGCTTTAGACCTGGTTTAGGCCTGCTTTAGTCTTGGTCTAGTCCTGTTTAAGTCCATGTTACTGTGACATTTCTCATTGTCTCTCTTCAGGCTGTTGAATAATTGATGTCTCTGAGACCATGGGCCCCCCGCGAGGCCCCTCCCTCGCTCTGCTCCTGCTCCTGCTCCTCCTGCTCGCCTCCGCTCAGTGTCGCAAACTGCGCCGTCTAACCCGCAACCACTCGCCGGACCCTCACCCCCACCCTCACCCCCAGAGGCAGACCAACAAACCCAACATCACGCTGGCCGTCATCCTGCCACACAGTAACACCAAGTACCCGTGGGCGTGGCCTCGTATTGGCGGTGCCATTGACCGGGCAGTGCGCACGGTGAACTCTGACCCCCGGCTGCTCCCGGGGCACCTGCTCACGTATGTTTTCAAGTCGAGTCAGGACAAACACGAGATCTGCTCTGAGTCCATGGCGCCACTGATGGCGGTGGACCTGAAGTTGGACTATGACCCGTGGGCCTTCATTGGGCCCGGCTGCTCCTACGCCGCGTCGCCCGTGGGGCTGTTCGCTGGGCACTGGGATGTTCCCATGGTAACCGCGGGCGCACCTGCCGTGGCGTTCTTCGGTGGCGTTTACCCGTCCATCACCAACACCGGCCCCACCCACAAGAAGCTGGGCCGCTTTGCCCTGCGCCTCTGTGAGCACTTCGGCTGGAGAGAACACGTCATGCTCGTGTTCAGTGACAACAAAGTGGACGACCGGCCGTGTTACTTCGCCATCGAGGGGCTGTACACGGAACTGCAGGGGGTCAACGTCACTCTAGAAGAGCTGGTGTTTGAGGAGAACAAGACCCCCATCAACTACTCCAACATCCTGAGCAACATACAGAGTGAAGGAAGAGGTAAGAGTCTGTAACACTATACACTATATATGTCATTTATGTTATAAATGAAACAGTGAAACTAAACACAGCTCAGGACAGTGTCAAGTTTTTATTTTGATGACATGCACCGCAGTTTGAGACCCAGTGTAGTCCTGGTGTTTATGGCTCATTAAACAGACCATGCGGAAAAAAAAAAAAAAAAAAAAAAAAGAAAATATATATATATATATATATATATATATATATATATATATATATATATATATATATATATATATATATATATATATAAGATAAGATAAGATAATCCTTTATTTGTCCCACAATGGGGAAATTGCAGTGTCACAACGCAAGTTACAGAAACAGTAGGAAAATAAGAGCATGCATCAAAATCAAGATAAATAATAATAAGTATTTACAATCAACTAAAAAACACAACACTGTAAGCTAAGCTAAAAGGCACAGGAACATTGCACAATAAGTGTTTTTGATTCTGAGATGATTGTGTACAGTGCAGTGATGGACAGTGGTGGGTAAATAAATAATAGCAGGTAAAGTGACTTTAAATAATATTGCACATTGTTATTATTACTATGGAGATTACACATGGTTGCTATGGAGATGACACATGACTAGCATTGATCATTGTACAGTCTGACAGCAGCAGGAAGGAAAGACCTGCGAAATCTCTCCTTTACACAGCGAGGGTGAATCAGTCTGTCACTGATGCTGCTCTCCAGAGCAGACAGGGCGTCCTGCAGGGGGTGACATTCATGGTCCAGCATAGACATGAGTTTAGCCAGGACCCTCTTGTCCCCCACCTGCTGCACCGAGTCCAGAGGACAGCCCAGGACTGAGCTGGACTTCTTGATGATCTTGTCCAGTTTCTTCTTCTCCCTCTCTGTGACGCTGCTGCTCCAGCAGCAGCGTCACAGAGTAACGCCCGGATTGGCGTTACCGGGGCCCCACCCTGGAGCCAGGCCTGGGGTGGGAGCTCGACGGCGAACGACCCTCTCGTTCACCCCGGTGAACGAGAGGGTCGCGTACCTGCACCTTCGGGTCGGGGACAGGTCTCTCACTGTTGTGTCGGTCTACGGGCCGAACAGCAGTGCAGAGTACCTGGCCTTCTTGGAGTCTCTGGGAGGGGTACTGGACAGTGCACCGACCGGGGACTCCGTTGTTCTACTGGGGGACTTCAACGCCCACGTGGGCAACGACAGTGACACTTGGAGAGGGGTGATTGGGAGGTACGGCCTCCCTGATCTGAACCCGAGCGGTGTTCTGTTATTGGACTTCTGTGCTAGCCACAGTTTGTCCATAACGAACACCATGTTCGAGCACAAGGGTGTCCATCAGTGCATGTGGCACCAGGACACCCTAGGCCGGAGGTCGATGATCGACTTTGTTGTCGTGTCATCTGACCTCCGGCCACGTGTCTTGGACACTCGGGTGAAGAGAGGGGCAGAGCTGTCAACTGATCACCACCTGGTTGTGAGTTGGGTCCGCTGGCGGGGGAGGAAGCCGGAAAGACCTGGCAGGCCCAAGCGTATTGTGAGGGTCTGTTGGGAACGTCTGGCAGAGCCTTCTGTCAGGGGGACCTTCAACTCACACCTCCGGGAGAGCTTCTCCCAGATTCCGGGGGAGGCTGGGGACATGGAGTCCGAGTGGGCTTTGTTCTCGGCCTCTATTGTCGATGCGGCTGCTCGTAGCTGTGGTCGTAAGGTCTGTGGTGCCTGTCGCGGCGGCAATCCCCGAACCCGGTGGTGGACATCGGAAGTAAGGGATGCTGTCAGGCTGAAGAAGGAGTCTTATTGGGCCTTGTTGGCTCATGGGACTCCTGAGGCAGCTGACAGGTACCGGCAGGCCAAGCGTGCTGCAACCCGGGCGGTCGCGGAGGCAAAAACTCGGGGTTGGGAGGAGTTCGGAGAGGCCATGGAGGAGGACTATCGGACGGCCTCAAGGAAATTCTGGCAAACTGTCCGGCGCCTCAGGAGGGGGAAGCAGTGCTTCACCAACACTGTTTACAGTGCGGGTGGAGAGCTGTTGACCTCGACTGGGGATGTTGTCGGACGGTGGAAGGAATACTTTGAGGATCTCCTCAACCCCACTGTCACGTCTTCTGAGGAAGAAGCAGGGGCTGGGGACTCGGAGGCGGATTCGTCCATCACCCTGGCTGAAGTCACTGAGGTGGTTGGCAAGCTCCTCGGTGGCAAGGCTCCGGGGGTGGATGAGATCCGTCCCGAGTATCTTAAGTCTCTGGATGTTGTGGGGCTGTCTTGGTTGACACGTCTCTGCAATATTGCGTGGCGGTCGGGGACAGTGCCTCTGGACTGGCAGACCGGGGTGGTGGTCCCTCTGTTTAAGAAGGGGGACCGGAGGGTGTGTTCCAACTACAGGGGAATCACACTCCTCAGCCTCCCCGGTAAGGTCTATTCCAGGGTACTGGAGAGGAGAATCCGGCCGATGGTCGAACCTCGGATCCAGGAGGAGCAGTGTGGTTTTCGTCCCGGTCGCGGAACACTGGACCAGCTCTATACTCTCCATCGGGTGCTCGAGGGTTCATGGGAGTTTGCCCAACCAGTCCACATGTGTTTTGTGGATCTGGAGAAGGCATTTGACCGTGTCCCTCGTGGGGTCCTGTGGGGAGTGCTCTGGGAGTATGGGGTCCGGGGCTCTTTGTTAAGGGCTGTTCGGTCCCTGTATGACCGGAGCAGGAGCTGTGTTCGCATTGCCGGTAGTAAGTCGGACATGTTCCCGGTGCATGTTGGACTCCGCCAGGGCTGCCCTTTGTCACCGGTTCTGTTCATTGTATTTATGGACAGAATTTCTAGGTGCAGTCAGGGGCCGGAGGGGATCCGGTTTGGGGACCACAGGATCTCATCTCTGCTGTTTGCAGATGATGTTGTCCTGATGGCTTCATCGAACCGGGACCTCCAGTGTGCACTGGGGCGGTTCGCAGCCGAGTGTGAAGCGGCTGTGATGAAGATCAGCTCCTCCAAGTCCGAGGCCATGGTTCTCGACCGGAAAAAGGTGGCTTGCCCTCTCCGGGTGGGTGGGGAGTCTTTGCCTCAAGTGGAGGAGTTCAAGTATCTCAGGGTCTTGTTCACGAGGGAGGGGAGGATGGAGCGTGAGATTGACAGGCGGATTGGTGCAGCGTCGGCAGTGATGCGGTCGCTGTACCGGACCATTGTGGTGAAGAGGAAGCTGAGCCAAAAAGCAAAGCTCTCAATTTACCGGTCAATCTACGTTCCTACCCTCACCTATGGTCATGAGCTTTGGGTAATGACCGAAAGGACAAGATCGCGGATACAAGGGGCCGAAATGAGTTTCCTCCGTAGAGTGGCTGGGCGCACCCTTAGAGATAGGGTGAGGAGCTCAGTCACTCGGGAGGGGCTCGGAGTAGAGCCGCTGCTCCTCCACGTCGAGAGGAGCCAGCTGAGGTGGCTCGGGCATCTGTTCCGGATGCCTCCTGGACGCCTCCCTCGGGAGGTGTTTCAGGCATGTCCCACCGGGAGGAGGCCCGGGGAAGACCCAGGACACGCTGGAGGGACTATGTCTCCTGGCTGGCCTGGGAACGCCTTGGGGTCCCCGCGGAGGAGTTGGAGGAAGTGTCCGGGGTGAAGGAAGTCTGGGAGTCCCTGCTTAGACTGTTGCCCCCGCGACCCGGCCCCGGATAAGCGGAAGAAAATGGATGGAGATATATATATATATATATATACACAAGGCAGAAATAGGCGAGATGTGAGAACAAGGCTCTGTTGGAATGGTACTACTCCAGTAACCCTAGTCAGAGGAGTTACATGAACAGGATGTGGGAGAAATGGTTACTTCAATACCCACAGTCCAAGCTAACGGCCAAACAACTAGTAGCTCAGTGTTCCAACATCCACAAACGGCAACTGCTATCACAACTAGAGATTGACGAGGTACAACACAAATGCTACGGCAACTCCCCAACCAGAGATTGGGTACAAAGCCCCAGTAAGTATCATGCTGAAGGAGACAGCGACTGACCTGAAAGATAAGATCATGGCCCGAAGGACACAAGGCAACGCCCTGACGTCAGTAACAGAGGCTAAGTGAAATACCATCTGAAAGTCTCCTAGAAGATGTGAATGCAGCACTGAGAGCGATCCCTACCACAACCATCACTGAAACCAATGAGCTGATATACACTTCAGCAGCAGTGATCCTAGAGGTGCTGGGCTATAAGAGCAACCATGGGAGCCATGAGAAACAATACCCACCATGGAAAAGATGGTTAGCTAAAATCAAGGAAGCATGGAGAGAAGTGAGCCAACTGTCAGAGACCCAGAAAGGTGCAATGAAAAAGCAAGTACCCAAGAGGTACAGCCAGATGCCCATACCTGAAGCACTCGAAACTGCCAAACAAAGGCTGCAAGTCTTAGCCAGCCGCCTAAAGAGGTACATGCGAGATAATGAAGCCAGATGAATAAACCGCCTGTTCGCAACACAACCTGCGATAGTGTACGCTCAGTGGCAGGGGAATAACACCAGAGCAGACCCCCCAAGGCTGGAGACTGAAAGGTACTAGAGGCATCACATAACACTGATGCACAGTGGCTGGTGGCACAGAGAGAAGACCACAGCAACCTCCCTGAACAGAATCCACCATCACAGTGGCAGACATTCAGGAAAGAGTCTCAGGCATGAAAAACTGGACAGCACCTGGCCCTGACATGATCCACGCATACTGGCTAAAGAAGCTCACTGCACGTCTGGCAGCACAAATGAACCAGCTGCTAAAGGAAGGGACTCACCCTGAATGGCTAACCTAAGGGCGTACGATCCTGATCCTGAAGGATCCCTCAAAGGGTACAGTCCCATCCAACTATCGGCACATGGATCAGTCAGTACTTGAGCACAGCACAGAAGAGCATCGGCAAAAACACCAGGGGAGCCAAACACCAACTCCTGGTTGACCGAACAGTCGCCCGTGACTGCAGAACCTGTCAGACCAACCTGTGCACTGCCTGGATTATTACAAGAAAGCCTATGACTCAATTCCACACACATGGATCACTGAATGCTTGGAGTTGTACAATATCAATAGGACTCCACCACTTGCACATGCGTCCATCAAATGTGGCATATACACAGGAGACCTCCTCTACATGGATGACATCAGGCTGTACGCTAAGAGCGAGACATCGACTCGCTGATCCACACCACCAGGATCTACAGCACAGACATTGGAATGTCATTCGGGCTCGAGAAATGTAGTAGGATGGTGACAAAGAGAGGGAAGGTAGTCCACACAGAGGGAGTCTCACTCCCAGAGGGAACAATAGCAGACATTGAGAACAGTTACAAGTACCTTGGTATCCCACAAGCAAATGGCAACCTTGAAGAGGCAACAAGCGGCTACAGCTAAATACCTGCAACGAGTAAGGCAAGTCCTAAGAAGCCAGCTCAATGGCAAGAACAAGGCACAGGCAATAAACAGCTACGCCCTGCCAGTGATCAGATACCCAGCAGGAATCATAAGCTGGCCAAAGGAGGAGATACAGACCACAGACGTTAAGACACGAAAGCTCCTGACCATGCATGGAGGGTTCCATCTCAAATCCAGCACCTTGAGACTGTACGCGAGCCGGAAGGAAGGAGGCCGAGGACTAGTGAGTGTGGGAACCACTGTCCAGGATGAAACATCCAAAATCTATAAGTACATCAAGGACAAGGCCCCAACAGCTGATGTGCTCAGGGAATGTCTCAGACAGTGGAGCTCAGAGGAAGAGGTGCTGGAGGGACCATCATGGCAGGACAAGCCCCTACATGGGGCATACCACCGAAACATAACTGAAGTGGCTGATATCAAGAAATCATACCAATGGCTGGATAGGGCCGGTCTGAAGGACAGCACAGAGGCACTCATCCTGGCTGCACAGGAGCAGGCCTTGAGCACCCGAGCTATAGAGGCCCAGATCTACCACACAAGACAAGACCCAAGGTGTAGGCTGTGTAAAGAGGCTCCTGAGACAGTCCAGCACATAACTGCAGGGTGTAAGATGCTGGCAGGGAAAGCATACATGGAGCGACATAACCAAGTGGCAGGCATAGTGTACAGAAACATCTGTACAGAGTATGGGCTGAGATCAAGATGGGAAACACCTCCGAAGGTTGCAGAGAATGACCAAGCCAAAATTCTGTGGGACTTCCAGACACAGACTGACAGAATGGTGATGGCGAACCAACCAGACATAGTGGTGGTGGATAAGCAACAGAACAAAGCCGTGGTGGTGGACATTGCAATACCAAGCGATGGTAATATCAGGAAAAAGGAACACGAGAAACTAGAGAAATACCAGGGGCTCAAGGAAGAGTTGGATTGCATTGTATTGACATAAAAGAGTAAACTTAATTTAGTTTGTGCAATTTAATCTCATGCAGTTTGCATTATGTTAATGGCTCCCATACTTTTACTCCTACTTGAATAATATTAATAGTACTCTTACTTGAGTAATGTGTTGTACAGTGTAACAGTACTCTTACTTGAGTAAAAGTTGTGCGTCCTCTTCCCACTGAGAGTAAATCTAAAGTGACAAAAGTTTTATGTGCCAATATGAAATGATTTGAACATTTGTGTTTCTTGCAGCTCCTTCAGATCTGATTTAGTTTGTCTCATTTTTGTGTGTCCTTTGAAAACACCTGATTCTGTGAATTATTTCATGTTTTGTACTTCACATTCACTTCAAATTATAAATTACATGTTACACTTTAACCGTCACTCTTTAAGTTACTCTTACTTGAGTAGTGCTTTCCTCCAATAACTTTTACTCTTTAGTTATTTTTAGCCCACTTCTTTGTACTTTGACTTGAGTAATATTATTTTTGCCTTTTGAATCAGGGCTAAAACCTAAACTACGTCAATAACACGTCTTGCATTTGTGCCAGTGATCACGTGGTGACTGATACGTACAAATTCCGAGCTGGAACAGATCTGGTTTCCTGACAGTTGAAATTCTGCATGTGTTTTTCTGAGCGAGGAAAATGTCTCTTGCCTGAACTCCAAAGGAAAACAAACCATGCAGGTGCCCAGTCCATTATCACAGGGACACAGGGACCATGCAGGTGTACAGCCCATTAACACAGGGACCATGCATGTGTACAGTCCATTATCACAGGGACCATGCAGGTGTCCAGTCCATTATCACAGGGACCATGCAGGTATACAGCCCATTATCACAGGGACACAGGGACCATGCAGGTGTCCAGTCCATTATCACAGGGACCATGCAGGTATACAGCCCATTATCACAGGGACACAGGGACCATGCAGGTGTACAGTCCATTATCACAGGGACCATGCAGGTGTCCAGTCCATTATCACAGGGACCATGCAGGTATACAGCCCACTATCACAGGGACACAGGGACCATGCAGGTGTACAGTCCATTATCACAGGGACCATGCAGGTGTCCAGTCCATTAAGATGAGATAAGATAAGATATGCCTTTATTAGTCCCACAGTGGGGAAATTCCAGTGTTGCAACGCACAGTTCAAGAACAGCAGGAAAATGGAACATGCAATAAAACAAGATAATAGATAATGGCTAAAAAAATAATAATTTAGAAATAGACTTAAAGATAGACTCTAATTTTGTTCCAGTGGAGCAAAAGTATAAAATATTATCACAGGGACCATGCAGGTATACAGCCCATTATCACAGGGACACAGGGACCATGCAGGTGTTCAGTCTATTATCACAGGAACAATGGGGGAACCATGGCTTTACATTGTTTCAGTTACACTTAGTCCTGGTTTAGATCTTGTTTGCTCCTGGTTTATAACTGGGTTTATTCTTTTTTTTTTTTTCCCTTCGTTTCAACACGGCTTTAGTCTTGGTTTAGTCTGGGTTTAGTCTTTGTTTAGACCTGGCTTAGTCCTGGTTTAGTCCTGATTTAGTCACTGTTCCTGAAAAGCTTTAGGTTTATGATCTGCTATAAAACTTCATGATTCTTATCTTTAAATCTGACTTTTGGACTTGGAACCTAGAACAAACTTGAGATGAATTCTGTTTCAAATAAAATCTTTTCAAGAAAAAAAATAAGGAACGATTAAAGGTCTAAACCAGGACAGAAACAGGTCTAAACCATGTCTAAACCAGGACTAATACAGGTCTAAACCAGGACTAAGTGGAGTTGAGTGTTGGAGGTGAGTGAAGTGTGATTCTTGGCCTGGTGTTTGTGTTCTCAGCTGTGAGCTCTTTCAGCTGTTCGTCTTTCTCAATAATTGCACAAATGAGTTGAAAGTTTCACAACATTTCACTCATGTGTTTGGGCTCATGTTTGTCTGTGATCAAATCTAGAACCAGGAGACAAAACGCCGCTCATTCACAAACTCATTCAAAGTGTTAACAGAGCTGTGTGTGCTGCCTCTCATAGTTTAAAAAGCTTCTACATTCACAACTGGACCTGGGTTGCCAGAGCCTTAAAGAGGGGTTATTGTTCAAAATCAACTTTTTGGAGCTTGCTTCCATGTTCTACCATTGTTCCCTCATCAGAAACATGCCTGAAGAGGTTTTAGATGTCATCAATGCATGTTTGAGTAATCTAGTGATCTCTCCTGGGCCCTATTCAAATCCTCCTTATGGTTAGCAATAGAATTCTGTGCAAGGCTCCATTCACAAGCGTACATCACCCGTGCTCCCACACAACAATTCTCCATAAATATACAAAAACACGATACAAAACTGAACACAGTTGATGCAGCTTGACAAACCTGTTGTGATATGCAGGAGTTTCATCGTCAGCTGGGCCAGTTTGTGGAGGCACTTGTGCACAATGGTGAGTGGATAATGTGACCGAGGGCGAGGAAGTAGAGTATGAACTGAACCTTGGGGAACTCCTTGAGTGAGTGGATGACGGGGACTTGCAGTGGTTGATATGGATGAACTGGTGTCTGTGATAGGAGGTGAAATGGGAAAGGACAATGTCACACTACCCCCTCTTTAACTTTGCAGATCGAGGCCACATACACTCATCAGTCTATGGACAGGTCATGGCTCATGTGAAAGCTCAGAACCTCCAGAATTCCCTCCCTGAACTGCAGAGGCTGCACTAGCACTGATTCATGATGGCTGTAGGTGCTGGAGTTTAGGTAGTGACCATTCAGGCTCATTCTGTTTTCTGATTGGATAATTCTTGAACCAAAACGCAGAATTAGAAAATAAATAAATGTGACATTATGTCAACTGTTTTTGAAGACTTAATCAGCGTTACAATAGTTCTCAGTAAAAGTTGTATTTGATCTGAACAGGTTTACCTTGTATCTGAGGACATAGACAGGTCTTAAGTTTATGAAATTTAAAATCGAAATCTTACAGCCAGTTCCTTTAAGAGAAGAAAAGGCTGTGTTCAGATTACAATAGAATATTAATGACATTACTTCACATTAACTATGAGCAGTTAAACCTGCAGATCTGATGTTTCCTTCATTAAACATAGCTCCTCTGATGTTCTTCAGCAAAATGAGGCGTGAAGTTTGAGCACATATAAGGACTGCAACACAGCCCCAAACTGCTGAAACGTCTCCAAGGTTTGAATATGAAACAATCTGCCACCACATCACTACCACTGACATGGGCCTCCTGTGAGAGGCCAGGACTAAACCAGGACTAAACCAGGACTAAACCAGGACTGAAGCAGGACTAAATCTCCAGAACTACAGCTCCTATTTAGACCTAGTTTAGACCTAGTTTAGGCCTGGTTTAGACCTGATTTAAGCCTGTTTTAAACCAGGTTTAGACCTGGTTCAGACCTGGTTTCTCTGCGTTCCTTCACATATTTGTTGATGTTGTTCTCTGAGGTGAACTCGACTGTGACGTGCACACAGCGGTTTCCCACGGCGACACGACTCCCCTCGTCAATCATTCACAGAGGTCAGAGGTCAGACGCGCCCAAACCAAACCAACTTCCTGTTTCCAGTTGACTGCAGCCTGATAAGAACATCACTATATTAAACACTACAAGAGGACGGGAGGGCATCTGACACACAGGGAGGGTATCTGACACAGGAGCGTGGGAGGGCATCTGACACATGGATACAGGAGCATGTGACTTGAATCAAAGTTTGTCTGAACAGCTGAAAGGTTCTAGTGCATTTGATGGCGCTCTAGATTGGGTCCTTGACAGAAAAGAGTTTGTGCTGTGTCTTTCCTCTGACTCTCTCCTCTGACCCTCTCCTCCTTTGACTCTCTCCTCTGCTCCTCTGACCCTCTCCTCTGACCCTCTCCTCTAATGCTCTGACCCTCTTATCTCTGCTCCTCTGACCCTCTCCTCTGACGCTCTCCTCTAATGCTCTGACCCTCTCCTCTGACCCTCTCCTCTGCTTCTCCCTCCTCTCCTCCTCCTGGTTGTCTCTTGCCTCTTGTCCATCTGTGTGGTTAAACATTGATGCTGTGGATTCCCAGGCAGTGCTGTTCCCTAAACGCCTCACAGAGCAGAGCATGTGCACTGAGCCGAACCAATTTCATTTTATTACAAAGATTAATATTTAAAGAGGAGTCTGACTGCGCTGTGTGGGAGAGACACAACCACCGGCACGGAAAACAGAGATGGGAAAGCCTTTAGTCTAAACTTGAAGCAGACCTGCAAACTGGACTTTTCAGATCTTTTAACCATGTTATCGTAGTTTCTTCTCATTGACCCTCTGAAGTTGTATTTGGCATGATTCATGTTTGAGTCATCTTTATTCTCCTGTATTTAAACGTCATTGCTCCCATCTCCTCCCTTTTTCAGCTCCAGGTACACGCCCACTGTGACGTACACACTTCCTTCTCCAGTTTGATTTTCTTAATGGGTGATACTCGTAGGACTGGGCAGTGTCACGTCGTCATTTTGGTCCAAATGTAAAAAATGCTCTGCTCTAGTGTGATGTGCAGATATCCACAGGAGGGGCCCACAGCATGCGGCGCTTTGTTGTCATGACGTTTACGGCCACGTCAGCTCCCATTGGACACCACAGTTTTTTTAACGCTGAAATCAGTGCACTTGTTTCTTTTATGAAGTTGTTTTAGATCAATATTGTGATTTAAAATGTGTAAATTATACCAGAATGATCCATGGGGGTCAGAGATTACAGAGATTACAACTATAGAGACATACAAGCACTATAAGACTGATTTAAAACATATGACAAGTTTTCATGTTGTTCTAATTGTGACTTGGTTTGGTGGACAGTACCTGTGCTAAATATGTGTTTTAGTTTTACATCAGCTAAGTGACAATTTGTTGAACAAAAAGTATAAAAGAAAATACAAAAATACAGGAAGTGTGTGTGATCTGTAAAACAGAATGCCTCTGCTTATGTCATCAACAGGAAAACTCCATCCAAAATGGAGTTTAGTCCTAGTTTAGTTCTGATACAGTCCTGGTTCAGTCCTGGTTTAGTCCTTAATTCCAGCTCTCTAAGTGTAGTGTGGGAAACCTTGCAGCTGTTCAGTGGATGAAGGCGTGCACCCTGCAGGTGTTCAAAGCGTACAATGAGCCCGTCCTCTGCAGGGGTCCAGTGTGAGGCTTGTTATGGACTCCACAGTAAAACAGTTCACTCTGGGGTCCGACCACAGCTGGGCCCAGTCACATCTCAGTGTTTGGTTATGAGCAGCAGTGTCTCAGTGGTTAGAGGGGGTTAATTCCTGCTTGGACCAAGTTCTGTCATTGTGTCCTTAGGCAAGACACTTAACACATCCTGGGGTTCTATTCAAAAATACTAATATAAAAGCATTGTACATTTAAAATATCATTTCATGTACAACCACCCTTTTATTACTCCAAAAATACATCAAATACTTAAGAGGGGTATTTGACTTATGGGGTATTACTGCTAACACAAAACACAGCGCCATGTTTCCTTTCGTTGTTTTGATGTTGTTGTGTTCACTCAGTAGTTTCACTTTCGTTTTTGATGCTCTGAGTCTCCCCTCACTTTACTTCTCGCACAAGTCACTCCCCCTTCAGAGCGCTATCACAACACACTCAGCGTGCATCCTGCTAATGAGACTACTGCACATCACATCAGGTTTGTCAAGTTGTTGTGTTCAGGTTTGTATCATGTTTTTGTATATTTATGGAGAATTGTCAGAGTCTTAGGCAGGCTCGTACTGCTAACTGTAAAGAGGGTTTGAATAGGGTCCAAGAGAGATCGCTAGATTACACAAACATGCATGGATGACTCTAAAACCTCTTCAGGCACGTTTTCGATGAGGGAACAATGTTGTGCAAAAAAAAAAAGTAATTTTGCAGAATACACCCTCTTTAAGCTTAATTTTTTTCAAGAATACCCACCACACACACAACACAGACATACACACACACACACACACACACACACACAACACAGACATACACACACACACACACACACACACACACACACACACACACACACACACACAACACAGACATACACACACACACACACAACACAGACACACACACACACACACACACACACACACACACACACACACACACAACACAGACATACACACACACACACACACACACACACACACAAACAGCGCAGCGCTGTGTGATGCTTCCACAAATACACACTTTGGATAGTCACAATCAACAACTCACAAACACTGCCACTATTAAAGCTCCGCTTTTAAAGCCGCTAACTCTGTAGTTTAGACCTCTACAAACATCTTCTGAAATGTCCGTGTGTCAGAAGCCCTCCCTGTGTGTCCATAAGGTCTCATTCTGTGTGTAACTCTGTAGTTTAGAGCTATTGTGAGGAGGGCCTGTAGTTCTCTGCAGGAGCTCTGACATGTGCACTATGTCTGTCTATATGTGAGAGAGGGAGCAGGAGAGAAAGAAGGACGGATAGAGGGAGGAGGGAGAGGAGAGAGGTGAGTTGTAGAGAAAGCATCATTAAAATCGATCCCGCTGAACTCTTGCTCGCCCCACACTGAGGACAGAGAGGATGTGTGGAATGATGAAGCTGGAGGAGCTGTTTCAGATCACATCACATTCTGTATTTAATAGTTTAGGAGTTTGATTTTCAACAAAACGCTGAGATTGACTAACGGACTGTTAGACAGCGTTCAGCTCCAGTCAAATGAAGCTCATCGAGGCTAGCAGTTATAGGAGTGGCTTGGGAGGTGAAATTTATTTACAGACAACAGAG
Source organism: Taenioides sp. WSHXM2023 (assembly GCA_029959045.1). NCBI lineage: Eukaryota > Metazoa > Chordata > Actinopteri > Gobiiformes > Gobiidae > Taenioides > Taenioides sp. WSHXM2023. The sequence goes on from CM057088.1 coordinate 2,034,544, forward strand.
CCAAATAAAAAGCATTATGTAGAGCGGGTGAACATTTTAAGACCAAAATGAGGAGCCTGACAATAGCCGTTACAGAGAGAGGGGCCACGATTTTTCCATAGAAAGTGAATTGGAGACGAAATCAATGGAACTAGAAGAGTGCTCATGATCACATCCTATTTGGAGGCGCTCACACTATGCAGCGCTTTGTTGTCAGGACGTTTACGCCAACGTCAGCTCCCATTGGACACCACTGTTTTCTAAAGTGGAAGCCAGCGCACTTGTTTCTTTTATTGTTGTTTTAGATCAATATTGTGATTTAAAATGTCCAAACTAGAACTATAGAGACACAGAACAACATGTCTCCTTTAATGCCCCACTGCGGAACATTTAGACCCAGTTTTTGTGAGTGATTTTATGAATCGTGAATCTGGAAAAAATCTACAAGATGTTCTTTTTCTGTCCTTTCCTTTCCTCCACTCCCTCTACCCTCTCTCTAGTCCTCCTTCCTCTGTTCCCCTTCTCATCTTTCCTCCTCTCTGGTCTCTCTGTTCCAGCCCCCCTCCCCCATCCTCTCTTCTGTCCTCTCTTTCTCCTCCCCCCTCCTCCCTCTCCTCCCTCTCTTCCCTCTCTCCTGTCCTCTGTGATCTCAGTATTGATTCTCTCTCTTCTCTCACAGGAAGTGTCTCAGGTTTCTGTGATGGTCAGGACTTTGTGCAGACTCCCGTCTCTGCTGTCGCCACAGTCTTTTCATTTCATTTTGTTTTTTACTTTCAAACTTTAGATGTAAATGTCCTGGTCTCCCTCTGTTCCATCTGGGAGGGCATCTGACATACCACAACATCTGCTCAATATAACTAGAGACATTTGATCTGCCTCCATCTGAGTCTAAGACACAGGGACACAGGAGGATGGGAGGGCATCTGACACTCAAGGATACAGGAGGATGGGAGAGCATCAGACGTATAGGAATACACGAGGATGGGAGGGCATCTGACACACAGGGATACAGGAGGATGGGAGGGCATCAGACGTACAGGGATACAGGAGGATGGGAGGGCATCTGACACACAGGGATACAGGAGTTGATAGTTGACTCTCTCATCAACTCTAATCAGTCACTCCGGATCTGTTAGCGTTAGCCTGGTGTAGCGCCGCAGGAGGGTAATGACCGGGACTTCCTGTCTGCTGCAGCCACTTCCTGTCTGCCCTCTCCCCAGACGCTTCATCAGCCCCTCACTGAGACCTGGAATTTTCACAGCCACGGTTACACGCAAACTTTACTGTATCCCTTTTCGACTTAACATGAGGAGCTAATAGAACTTATACAACATGTTAACACATGTTTTCAGTGAACATAGCATTTTCAAAACAAATGTTATGTGTTTGCAGTTAAAAGCATACATAGAAATGTACTGCCTCTCTTTAAAGGCATTCTTACTGTGTTCAAAACATAAAAAACCGATCTCGTTCATTTGAAATGGTTTGCAGTGGTCCAGATTTCTTCCTCACGTCTTTAAACGTCTCCGGGCAGATGCACAGGACACATTTGTACAGACAAAACAGACTTAACCTTCTGACTGTTGATGGCTGGACCTCTTTTCCTTTGCTGAAAAATGCACGTTCAAACCTGTCTCTCAGCTCACCTGTCCTCCTACCCTGCACCTGTCCTCCTCCCCTTCACCTGCCCTTCTCCGCTGCACCTGTCCTCCTCCCCTTCACCTGGCCTTCTCTCCTTCACCTGTCCTCCTACCCTGCACCTGTCCTCCTCCCCTTCACCTGTCCTCCTCCCCTGCACCTGTCCTCCTGCCCTGCACCTGTCCTAACCCTCCCTCTGCTCTTCTCTTAGTCATGTTCATCTGCTGCATGCCCGACGTCTTCAGGAAGTTGATGGTTGAATTCCGCTCAGCCGACCTGCCCCATGAGCAATACGTGTTCTTCTACATCGATGTGTTTGGGGACAGTCTGAACTCTGACCCCAAGACACCCTGGGCCCGAGGGGATGAAGAGGATGCCATCGCCAAAGACGCCTTTCAGGTGAGAGAGGGGCTAGACTCACCTGAGGGGGGAGGGGCTAGACTCACCTGAGGGGGAGGGGCTTTAGGTGAACCCTGCTTCACAATAAGAAGGTCCCACGACTGAATGAAGTATGTTATAAATACTCTGGATTCATGTGGTGCTTTGGCAGTTTCTCAATGAATGTCCAAACCAAATCCAGTCAAGTCCTGATCCGGACTGATCTCTTTTGCTATGCAGGACTGGGCCTGGACAGTACTGGGATGGGAGACCACTGGGAACAGTGGTTGTGTCCTTAAGCAAGACACTTCACCCACATTGCCTGTTTAACCCTAACCCTAAAACCACCATGTTTTATAAAGGTATTGACATTGCATTATTCATCCATCCTCTGTACCTTAGCCACGGTCCATAGAGGTACTCCAGACTGGGTCCTGGTTCAATCCTGGTCCTGGTCTAATTGTGTTTATTCTGGTCTGTGGCTGACGTCAGAGTAAGTGGATTTGTGTCTGATCTAATATTCGGTTCCAAACACCTCTGAAGCTCCTCCTCAAACTGAAGCACAGCACAGACATCTGCTGCTCTGACAAAGCACCAAACTGAACAATGACAATTCACCTTTATTTAACCAGGAAGAATTACTGATGATCGTTTAGTATTTCAAGTGTGGTTACAGATGACTAAAAAGAGGGTTTTGGTGAAACTGCAAAGAAGCAGAGACACAAGGAGCGTTTGATTCAAAAGACCACTCAGCTCTGAATGAGGCGTGTTTGATTTGTCCCTCATCTCGTCCCTCTGGTTCATCTGGTCCTTCAGGGGTCAGAGGTCAGAGCAGGTTTACTCTTCACATGATGAATGGATGCATGAATGAAAGAGTGTTTAAGCTCACAAACAGAGAGAGGGCGAGTACAAAAAGTAGAAAAATACAGGAAGCAGTGCTGAGTGAAAGAGAATGCCTCTACATATGTCAGCACAGAAAACTCCTTCCAAACTGCACAAAGTTGCCATTTATTTTCATTTGTCTAATAGTAAAAAATATGAAATTTAGATCTGGCCCTTGTTAAAAGTCTCTGTACCTGATATTTACTTACAAACCCTGAAAAACAGTTCATTTGAAACAGTTTGCTGTGGTCCAAAGTTATCCCTTACTTACCTTAGGCATTCAGGACACTCTCAGTATTCAGCACGATGAGTTTATAAGCACTTTTCACAGCTCTCAGAGACTGGAGCGAACAACTAACAGCTAACAAGTAGCATGCTAACTGTGCATTTCCTGATTCTCAGACAAGAAAATGCTCTGTTTTGACCTCAACTGCTGCTTATACAATATATCTGTACTTGGGCAAAACACAAATACATGGAAATCGATTTATAGTCTTCACCAACGTTTTCTGATTCAAAACTGAAAAGAGAATTTGATTAAATGTGAAAAAGCAAAATTTAACTTTTGTTTTTGTTTCAGAACGTGAAGATCGTGACATACAGAGAACCACAAAACCCCGAGTACAGAGACTTCATCCACAACCTGAAGGAGGACGCCCAACACATGTTCAACTACACTGTCGAAGATACACTGGTGAGGACTAAACCAGGACTAAACCAGGACTGAACCAGGACTAAACCAGGACTGAACTAAGACTGAACCAGGACCAGCACCAGAGACCAGGAGTGAAGCACTACAGTGCTGCTCTGTTGTTGATGAACCACAGGTGAGCTGGGAGCCGGGTCAGACCCTCGTGACTTTGTGACTCACAAATACATGAGAATTCATCATGCTGTTCAGGGTTCTCGCCTCGCAAATCCAGACTGATCTCTCCTTATTTATTATACAGATGGATATCAGTCTGGTCCCCTCTTCCTCTGACTCTTCTCCAGCCAGAACCAAACATGGTCGTCCAATCAGATTTGTTTGTTTCAGTGATGCATGTGAAACAAAAGAGCTCACTGGTCACCAACATTTGCAAACAAAGTTTAAAGCTCTGCTCATTGATTCTGCAAAAATGTTTTTCAGTTCCCTGTGAGATTTTTGTCCTCTTTTTTTTTTGTGATGGACCATGTGTGTTCCTGATTAGCTAATCCACCTGTCAATCACGCCCATCTGAGCAAGATTCACCAGTGCCAGACTCGAATCTTCAGGAAGTATTGAAGTGTGTGTTCTGGATCCCAGGCAAAGGTTACCCAGGACCAGGCCTGAACCAGGTCTAAACCACTAGGATTAAATTAGGACTGTACTTGGCCAGGTCTCAACCAGGACCAGAATAAACCAGGACTGGCCCTAAAACAGACAGACTAACCACTCTGCCGCTGTCTTTCAGATGAACATTATCGCTGGAGGTTTTTACGACGGTCTGATGCTCTACATTCATGCTCTGAATGAGTCCCTCACAGAACTCGCTAGAACAGGACCAAACCGGACCCACAGATGGGACCAGATCCACGGACTAGATCTGACCCAAGAACCAGCGCGTCCCGGGGGACAGGAGGTGACCCAGAGGATGTGGAACCGCACCTACTACGGTCTGTGTCAGATGCCCTCCAATCCTCTCCCTGTGTGTCAGATGCCCTCCCATATCCCTGTGTGTCAGATGCCCTCCCATCCTCCTGTATCCCTGTGTGCCAGATGCCCTCCCATCCTTCTATACATGAGTTTCAGCAAGGAAGAGTTTATTCCTCATTCAAAAGATATATTATATTTGGTTTGAAGTTGTTATTTGCTATGGCAACTGTCTTCATTTTTCATCATTCTGAAACCCATAAACTGTGTTGTTTAAAGAGCAGATGACAGGTTTTCATGTTGTTCTAACTGTGACCTGGTTTGGTGGACAGTACCTGTGCTAAATATGTATTATAGTTTTACATCAGCTAAGTGAGTTTGTTGAACAAAAAGTATAAAAGAAAAGTACAAAAATACAGGAAGTGTGTGTGAGCTGTAAAACAGAATGCCTCTGCTTATGTCATCAACAGGAAAACTCCAATCAAAATGCAGAGAGAGTTTACACATAAGGAAAGACTTTTTCTGACACTTGAAACTTTCATTTCACTAAATAAAGCTGTGCTCTTTTATTTGTATCAGTCTAATCAGATCTATTGTGTCATTTAGACACATTTGGCCTTTGTTTACATTATGGTTGCTAGATAATAGTTACTGAACCAGGAACCAGGACTGAACCAGCCCTAAACCAGGACAGAACCAAGACTAAAGTGGGACTGAACCAGGACTAAACCGGGATTAAACCAGGACTAAACCAGAACTAAACCAGGACTGAACCAGGACTGGACCAGGACTATGTGTAGTCACCTGTCATATGCTCTTCCACTGGGCTGGGGGCAGGTGCTGAGGACAGGTGCTGTGGGCAGGTGTTGTGTTTGGACCCTGGCTCTGGGGCTCTGCAGCTATGATTTTCGTTAGTTCAGACTTTTTGCCCATGTGAACTTTCTTGGTGTGCTTTAATAACAGTTTAAGATAAGATAAGATGAGATAAGATAAGATATGCCTTTATTAGTCCCACAGTGGGGAAATTCCAGTGTTGCAACGCACAGTTCAAGAACAGCAGGAAAATGGAACATGCATAACCTGATGGAGGCACTTGTGAGCACATGCAGAGGGATCGATCTGGAGGGGCTCATTGTGCTTCTTTGTGCAGTACCATTGATCACAGCTCAAGTGTGTGTGAAGCTCACTTCTCTACAGACAAGCAGGGACCAGAGATTTTAAACATGGCTGAAATCTCACATATTTGTGACATACATGTGAAAAATGGACAGGGCCAGGATTACATTTCTTGCTTTATTCATTGACACATTTGACGAAAAATATTAAAGGTTACAGAGGAGAGAAGATTTAGTATTTGACTGAAGATCAGATACTGAAAACTGGCATGAAAATGTGCCTGGCAAGCCTGGCAAAATGTGCCTGGCAAGTCCAGGGACTAAAGTAGGACTAAAGATGGACTGAATCAGGGACTAAAGCAGGGCTGAATCAGGACTGAACCAAGACTGAACCAAGACTGAACGAGGACTGAACCAGGACTGAACCAGGACTGAACCAAGACTGAACCAGGACTGAACCAGGACTGAACCAGGACTGAACCAGGGACTAAATCAGGACAGAACCAGGACTGAACCAGGATTTAACCAGGGACTAAAGCAGGACTGAACCAAGACTAGACCAGGGACTAAAGCAGGACTGAACCAGGACTGAACCAGGGACTAAAACAGGATTGAACCAGGACTGAACCAGGACTGAACCAGGACTGAACCAGGGACTAAAGCAGGACTGAACCAGGGACTAAAGCAGGACTGAACCAAGACTAGACCAGGGACTAAAGCAGGACTGAACCAGGACTGAACCAGGACTGACCCAGGACTGAACCAGGGACTAAAGCAGGACTGATCCAGGACTAGACCAGGGATTGGATCAAGACTGAACCAGGACTAAGCCAGGGACTAAACCAGGACTTAAACCAGGTCTTATTTCAGTGACACATGTGAAACAAAGAATCTCATTGGTCACCATCAAGAACCATCAGATGACCAGAGTTTGGTGCGTCACTCACTAATTCTGAAGTGTTGGAGAAGTGTGTGTGCTGGATCCCAGGCAATGTAAAAATGCAGATGTTGCCTAATTTTGTGTGATAAAATGAATCAATCAGGCCTAGATATCCATAAAGCCTGTGGTACGTCGTCACAATGTTGTTAAATAGAGGAGTGAATAATAAGAAATAATAAAGTGATCTGTGCTGATGTTCTGCGCCTGACTGGCCCCACCAGTGTGGATTATATCACTATTTTATAGTCTATGCATTCACTTTAGATCACTGAGCTAACTATGGTGTTAGCATCACTACCATCTGTAGCAAAACCTACAACATCAAATAACCATGTGAGTCCTCAGACCTGAGCCCAGACCAAGTTTAGACCAAGTCCAGACCAAGTTCTCGGTCCAATCTGGGGTTTCCTTTGGCCCTGATCCTATCTCACTCTGCAACAGTGCTACACACCGAGTCATATGCCAAGAATGTACAGTATGTCCTGAAAGACTGAACCAGGACTGAGCCAGGACTGAACCAGGACTGAGCCAGGACTTAAGATGGACTATAGAAGCAAGATACTTGGCACCGATATTGAACATTTTGGTGGAACCGATAAGTTATCGGTTCAACCGATATCCCCTTTTAGTCTCTTTACTCATGTAATAAGACGATTTACTGGCCAATACTGACCCAAAAGTCATAATCTTAAACTTGTATTTTTATAAAGCTGTTCTAAAAGTTGCAAAACACATTTGGATCATTTTTACCTCACGCTGTTTTTAATAAATATTAAATAAATGATTCAGTCTGTCCTGGTATCAGCTGATATTGGGTATCAGCAGATACTTAAAGCCAAAGTATGGACTTTGACTTTAAGCAGGACTGAAGCAGGATCAGGCTTAAAGTGGGCCAAAGTTCAGTCTCTGTACTGTACATGTGTGTTAGAATCTGCTCATGTCTGCAGCCAAACACAGTGATGTAAAACTACATGTGGTTTGAATTTGTGCTCAGAACAGCTCCTCTTTGGTCTGAAACCAGATCTGAACCAGGACTAAACCAGGACTGAACCGGGACTAAACCAGGACTGTACCAGGACTATATGTAACGAGGCCAGAGGGGAGAAAACTAGGAGATGCTTGTTCTGTTCGGATAACCTCATAATGCATTTTCCTTTTTAAAAACAAAACACAACAGTCTGTTCCACCCTGTGACATCATCAGGTGGTAATCCAGAAGACTGCCTTCACTACAAATTACAAATTTGCAGCTCGTGTTTTTTGCCTCATTTGAACTGCTTCACTCCTCAGTGCACCTGCAGCTGGAGTCCATGTGCCCTCTGCTGGTGAAACAGAGCAGGGTCTGTGCAGTTGTGTTTTGTGGCTCTATATTTAAACCCAGAGGAGGATCCAGATGTTTCCTCACACACAGGAAGTGACTGTGACCTTAGCGTTAGCATTTCCCCTGTTTACTTCCTGTTAGCATGTCCTGGGTTAGCCTAGCTTCCTGTCATTGGCTTGTTCTTTCTGATAGAATCTGAGTGTTAATAATAATAACAATAATAATAATAATAGTGATGTAAAGAGTAATTACGGCACTTTTCCAAACTCTCATGTCTTTTAACACACTCATTTTTCCCAAGTATTGATACTAAAAAAGTCCCATTGACAAGACAGAAATTAATCTTTCCTGAATGTCTTTAGAATGATGTTGAGCTGTATCAGAACAAGTATAAGAGCACATAGACTAGTATACACCCATGGACCACTATGGAACCTACAGGACCACTGAGGGATTACACAGATATAAGGACACATGGGAATAGAAAAGAAAGTTTTAATGTGGTAAATTACAGTATATTTTCTAAAGAAAGAGTGTCCCCTAAAGGGGACAGTGAGGGGGGAGGAGGGGCGGGGTCACTTCAAACTCCGCCCCTGCAGACAGGTGTTTGTATCAGAAGCCCCTGTCTGTAACCCGGACAGTCCACTGGAGGCAGCACAAACTTTTTTTGACCACAAAGCTGCAAATGTACCTGTAATGTTTGTACTAAAATGTCCAAAAAATGACTTGGAACAGTGAACAATGGTGTTCAAACACCATATACACAGTTTAGTATCATCATGTGTTTTTCTTTCATTGGATGTTTCAGAAGATGTTGTGACAGATCCCATCCTCTCTCCTCTTTCTCTCTTTCTTCTGTCTTTCTCCTCTCTCTTCCTCCTCTTTCTGTCCCTCTCTTCTTTCTCTTCTTCTCTTTCTCCTCTCCTGTCCCCCCTTCCCTTCTCCTGTGTTCTGCTCCAGACAATGCTAACGCATTTGACTCTCTTGTATCCTCTTCTCTCTCTGTCCCCTCTCTCTTTCTCTTTCTCATCCCCTTCTATCATTGGATGTGTCTAAAGCATTTAACAGATCTTCTCTTAAATCCCTTTCTATATCTCTCTTCCCCTTCTCCTCTCATCCTTACTATCCCCCTTCTTACTCCTCTCCTCCTCCCTCTCTTCTTCTTCTCTCTCCACCCCTTAGCTCTAGTTTAGTCTTTGTTTTATATCTGGTTTGATCCTGGTTTAGTCCTGGTTTAGTCCTGGTTTAGTCCTGGTTTAGTCCTGGTTTAATCCTGGTTTAATCCTGACTTAGTTCTGGTTTGGTTCTGGTTTGGTCCTGGTTTGGTCCTGGTTTGTTTCTGGTTTGTTTTTGGTTTGGTCCTGGTTTGTTTCTGGTTTGGTTCTGGTTTGGTCCTGGTTTGGTCCTGGTTTGGTCCTGGTTTGTTTCTGGTTTGTTTTTGATTTGGTCCTGGTTCTCATCTGGAGAGAAGTTTATTTTATTGTGAAGGAGGCGATGAGAGGAGCTTTAATTTTGGTGGGTTACAATTTACATGAGTTTAGAGGCAAAAACAAAAGAAAGACGAGGCGATGTCAGGTTATAATTACTCTGGAGATGATGCAAATGCTGGAGTCTGGTGAAGTTTGGTTGGTGCAGTTTTTCACAGACATGAGAGACCTCCAGACAGCTGTTTATGTGAAAAGGACAGCGCCTCCTACTGTCATGGTTTAGTGCTTTCACTGTATTTTTTTTTCCTTCAATGTGTCTGGGTTAAACCTGTCAGGAGCAGTGGGATCCATCTCCAGATCTTGAGCTAGTCTTGGTCAGGACTACCTTAGCTGGAGGATTTGACCTGTGGTGCATGTTTTGGGTTGATGGAGGAAACCAGAGCGCCCCAAGGAAACATCGAGACACAGGGAGAACATGCAAACCCCACACAGAAAAGCCAGAGAGTTGAACCCTAACCTTCTTGCTGTGAGTGCTAACCACTCAGGAACAGTTTTGGGTCAGCCTAGTCCCAGTTTAGTCTTGGTTTAAGCGTGGTTCAGTCCTGGCTCAGGGTCTAGTGATGCAGTCGTCATGGAGACCTGTCTGCAGCTGTGTCCTCTCTGATTTGACAGGTCCATCACAAATCGCATTAACCACATGAAGTCTTTATCAGTCTGAGCAGAGACATAAACACCAGGCACACACATGCACACACACGCACACATACGCACGCAAGCACACACACGCACACACACACACACAGATGTGATTGCATGATGGATATTTATGGAAATTGAGCTGTCAGGAAATCAACAAATGGCTGACAGGAGATTACACGAGAGGCCTGGACCTAAAACTGGTTTAGTTTAGTTCTGGTTCAGTCCTGGTTTAGTCTCTGTTTAGACCTGGTTTTGTCCAGAATCTTTCAGCCATGTATTTATTCCCAAAAATCACTGAGGCAGATTCTTATTTAGAAGATGAACTAAAGTGTTTCAGTGAGTCACTCTCACTTTTTTGTTGAAAATCATGAAGATGTGTTTTTTCTTCAGTTTTCAGACAATCTTCAAACTTTTTTGTCTGTGTTTTCTAATGTGCCTATGGGAGCGTACAGGCAGAGCTGCAGTGTATAAGAGAATCTTACATCACAGAGAGTGGAGTGAAGGAGCTCTGTCCTGAGCTGTGGGTCAGGCTCAGGCCATGGGGCGTTTCGATGATTGAAGTGGGGTTACTGGAGGTGCAAAGTCACCTATGATTCCATGGAAAAAGAAAATTAAAGCCATACTACAAAATATTCTCCATGAAGATAGATGGAGTTTATGCTGTACTGTGGAAGATCATAGCTAAAGGAACATTTCCATGGAAACATGCAGGAGGAGGCCCTCCTTCAGGACAAATAAGAGTCAGGTTTGAGGTAGGGATGGGAGTATTGATATCGAAGTATTGATATATCCATACTGACTGGTATCGACACTTTTAAGCAAATATCGATACTGATAAGCCTGTGCACATTTGAAGGCTGCCATCAGTGTGAGACATACAGTCCCTGACAAAAGTCTTGTCGCTTATCCATTTTGTAGAAACAAAAGCTTATAACCTGACTTTAAATTAATCCATTGGTTTTAGAAATGTCTCATACGAAAGCTAAAACCCTCCCAAATTATGCTCAATATACTAAAATAAATTTGCTTCACTGAAGAAAGATTGATCATTTAATGAACACAGAAAGGTCAGATTTTGGCAAGACAAAAGTCTTGTCGCCTACAGAAAATTGAACAAATTATTTACTTCAAATACAAAAATATGTTGCATAACGTCAGTGAATTAAGTAGTGGTGCTGTGAGATCCATATTTAATATCTTGTATGACTTCCATGAGCTTGAAGGACTGCATCCATGCGGTTCGACAATGATTCATACAATTTGTTGATGAAGTCATCAGGAATAGCAAAGAAAGCAGTCTTACATGCCTCCCAGAGTTCATCAAGATTCTTTGGTTTTGCCTTCCATGCTTCCTCTTTCATTCTACCCCAGACATGCTCAATGATGTTCATGTCTGGTGACTGGGCTGGCCAGTCCTGGAGCACCTTGATCTTCTTCGCCTTGAGGAACTTTGATGTAGAGATAGAAGTATGCGATGGAGCACCATCCTGCTGCAAAATTTGACCCCTTTTATGGTTGGGAATGTAAGAGGTAGCTAATACGTCTTGATATTTTAGGCTATTGATATTGCCTTCCACCCTGCAAATGTCTCGCACACCCCCATACTGGATGTAACCCCAGACCATGATTTTTCCGCCACCAAACTTAACTGTTTTCTGGGTGAATCTTGGATCCATGCGGGCTCCAGTAGGTCTCCTGCAATATTTGCGGCGGCTGTGATCTAATTCAACCGAGGATTCATCTGAGAAATCCACCTTCTGCCACTTTTCCAGTGTCCATCCTTTTAGCAGGCTGTGGGCCTTGGCAAATGCCACACGGTTTTTTAATTGCCTTTTGTTTAGTGCTGGTTTCTGTGCACTGATTCGACCATGGAGGCCATTTCGAGACAGAATTCTACAAACTGTTCTGGTTGACACAGGGACTTGAGGTGACCAGGCCTGGTGGAGCTCTGCTGCAGTGGAAAAGGGGCTGGCCTTGGATTTTCGAATCAACAAACGGTCCTCCCGAGCAGTTGTTTTGCGGGGTCTGCTGGACCTGGGCTTGTCAAAAACATCTCCAGTCTTTTCAGATCTTTGTCTTATTCTTTGTACTTGACGCTGAGACACATTGAAGGTGTCAGCCACCTCAGCAGTGGATCTGGTCTTCAGCCTCTTGATAATTAACGCTTTGGTCTCAGGGTGGATCTTAGGCATGTTGTCAGAGGTCAAGTTGCAGTTGATGTGAAGGTCTGGTGTGCTGGGGTTCTTTTTATACACATCCACTAATTGATTGATCAGTAACTGATCAGAGGTGAAGCTGTAATCTAGGATTGGGTGCATCATATGACAAGGCGACAAGACTTTTGTCTTGCCAAAATCTGACCTTTCTGTGTTCATTAAATGATCAATCTTTCTTCAGTGAAGCAAATTTATTTTAGTATATTGAGCATAATTTGGGAGGGTTTTAGCTTTCATATGAGACATTTCTAAAACCAATGGATTAATTTAAAGTCAGGTTATAAGCTTTTGTTTCTACAAAATGGATAAGCGACAAGACTTTTGTCAGGGACTGTATGACGGCCATTTCTATAGTTTTCTGTTGAACACTTGACCCATGTGCCAGTGTTCTGTTTGTCCCTTTGGGGCACCCTTATACTCTTTTGTGTACATGTATTTATTGAAATCCCTTCACCCATCACCCTTCAGATTTGTGTCAAGTATTAGTATACTTGATAGGAATCAAGTAGTATTGATATTAGTATATCAAGTATTAGTATAATTGAAAAGTGACTCCCAAAAGTAGTTGGTATCCTGTCAATACCAAACATTTTTAATTGCAATAAATGCAACCAAAATAAAATAATAAATAAATAAAATAAAAATAAAAACATGCTTTATTTTATTTATTTATTCTGTGGTTTAAAAAGTTACATACTGGGGCCTTAAGTTGTTTAGGATAATCTCTGTAGGACTAAACCAGGTCTAAACCAGGACTGCATCAGGTCTAACCTCCATGATGAAAGCTGATAGAATCTTAAGTGCTTTCTCTTGTGTTTAATGAACACACTTCCCCTGCTAATGTGTTAGCACTGTGTGCTAATGGCCGAGAGAGCACTAAATAAACAGAGAGAGAGAGAGAGAGAGAGAGAGAGGAGAGCAAACAGTATGTGCATGTCTCTGTGAGACACTTACAGCCAGGAGACTCGTCCTGCTCAGAGACACTGGGAAATATCCACAGAACAGGAGCAAAAATACTCAGGTGAGCTGGTAAAGCCGGAGCTGCTTATAGAGGGAGTGTTATTCAAATGGACTTTTTGGAGCTTTATACCGTGTTATAATCATGTTCCCTCATGCATGTTTGAGTAATCTAGCGATCTCTCCCAGGCCCTATTCAAAACCTCCTTATGGTTAGAAGTACGGGCCTGTACAAGGCTCCGCCCCCAAGCCTACGTCCCCACATGACAATTCTCCATAAATATACAAAAACATGATACAAAATTCAATTCAATTCAATTCAATTTATTTTTGTATAGCCCAAAATCACAACAAGAGTTATCTCGGCGGACTTCACAAAATTGTTGATTAATAAAGCAGAAGAAACATTCATAAAACAAAAATACAGAATGTTCAACAACAAGCAGGCAAATGGATGATTGTCCCAGCATCTCCTGTCCTTAGACCCTCCTTCTCGGCAAGGAAAAACTCCAAAAAACCCAATGGGAAAACGGAGAAACCTCGAGGAGAACCACAGTGAAGGAGAGATCCACTCCTAAGGACGGACAGACAGATGAAACTACTAATCTAGCAGGACAAGGACAGTTAATCCAGGATAGGGAAGGAGAGGAGGGGTCCAGGTCCTCGACACTAGGGGGCAGCAGCGGTCCAAACTGGAACAGCAGCATCTGAAACAGTTACACTCCCCAAAAGGGGAGTGGGACAAGGGACAACATGTGAATAGCAAAGAACAGACTACGAATGAACTAGTAATTGAATAATCTTAACAGTAGGAGGAGAAAAAGTAGGAGAAACCAGAGGACAGTGCTCAAGTTGCCATACTTTCCCCAGTAATATATCTCCTAGAGCAGCTTAACTAGGCCTATGGGTTTAGTTTCTGTTCCTAACTGACCTGACCATAAGCTGATTCAAAGAGGAACGTTTTGAGCCTAATCTTAAATGTAGAGACTGTGTCAGCTTCTTTGACATGAGCAGGGAGCTGATTCCACAACAAGGGTGCTTGGTACCTAAAAGCTCTACCTCCTAAAGTACTTTTAGCGACTCTAGGAACCACCAATAGTGCAGCATTTTGAGAGCGGAGTGAACAGTTAGGATGATAAGGTACAATTTCATCTTTAATGTAGGAAGGGGCCATGTCATTTACAGCTTTATAGGTTAGAAGAAGAATTTTAAATTTTACTCTAAACTCAACCGGAAGCCAATGAAGATTTTTTAATACTGGAGTAATGTGCTCTCGTTTTTTAGTACCTGTTAGTACTCTTGCTGCTGCATTTTGAACAATTGAAGGCTTTTTATAGAGCTTTTAGGGCAAGCTGCAAGCAGGGAGTTACAGTAGTCTAACCTCGAAGTGACAAAAGCATGGACAAGTTTTTCAGCATCATTTTTTGGCAGTATATTTCTAATTTTGGCTATATTGCGTAAATGAAAATAAGCCGTTTTACAGACATGGCTTATGTGTGCTTTAAATGAGAGTTCTTGATCAAATAGGACTCCAAGATTTCTTACAGTGGAGCTGGAGGCTACACTGACATTGTCCAATGTGATTATCTGCTCAGTTAGAGAGTCAAACTTTACATCGAGCCCAGCTGCAGGCCGGGACAAAACCACAATTTACAAGAGTCTCGTAAGTGTTTAGGGCCTAATAGAATGACTTCAGTTTTTTCAGGGTTAAGAAGTAAATAATTAAAGGTCATCCATGTTTTTATGTCCCTCACACAGTCACTAAGCCTTTCAATTTGATTAGTCTGATCAGGTTTCATTGATAGGTACAGCTGGGTGTCATCTGCATAACAGTGGAAATCGATACCATGCTTTCGGATGATATTACCTAACGGTAGCATATAAAGGGTAAACAGAACTGGACCCAGAACTGAACCCTGTGGCACACCGTAGGCTACTTTAGAGCACTGTGAGGAGCTCTGGTTAACATTTACAAACTGGTACCTATCAGATAAATAGGATTTAAACCAGCTGAGGGCAGTTCCTCTAATGCCCACATCACATTCCAACCTCTGCAGTAGAATGTTGTGGTCGATTGTGTCAAAAGCTGCGCTGAGGTCCAACAGAACCAGTATTGAGACCTGACCATTGTCAGCAGCCAATAATAAATCATTTGTTACTTTAACCAGGGCTGTCTCAGTGCTATGATGAGTTCTGAATCCAGATTGAAATTTTTCAAATAAATTATTTTCCTGCAGATGACGACAAAGCTGTTTAATTACAATTCTCTCCAGAATTTTAGAAATAAACGAAAGATTTGAAATAGGTCTGTAATTGGCTAAGAGGTCAGGATCAAGATTAGGCTTTTTTAGGAGCGTCTTAATTACCGCATATTTAAAAGACTGAGGCACGTAACCACTTTCCAGTGAAGTATTTATTATATTAAGAATAGGATCAATAATTAGAGGGAGAATTTCTTTGAAAAGTCTACTTGGGATTGGGTCTAACATACAAGTTGAGGATTTAGAGGACATAAAGGCAGAAGTTAATTCTGCATGATTTAGAATGGCAAATTTCTCAAAAACTGGACCAAGTGAGGATAATTCAGATCCCACCAAAACTGAACATGAGTTTAATTGAGACCCTACTCTTACAGCTTGAACTTGCTCAGAATTAAAAGTAGGGGCAATTTCATTTATTTTATCTCTTATAGTAATGATCTTATTATTAAAAAATGTCAGGAAATCCTCAGAACTGAGGGTAATTGGGATTGAAGGTTCTACTGCACTGTGGCAGTTAGTCAGCCTGGCTACAGTGCTGAATAAGAACCTAGGATTATTTTTGTTTACTTCAATTAGATTGGAATAGTAACTGGTTTGGGCCGCACGCAAAGCCTGCTTATAGGACAAAAGGCAGGCTTTCCATGCTTTTAAAGACTGCACTGAGTGTGCTTTACGGTAACTTTTCTCAATTCTCCTAACCTTTTGTTTGTGTGCACGCAATTTTTCATTATACCATGGAGCAGATCGCCTTGGCCTGACAACTTTCTGTTTTAGTGGAGCAACTGCATCAAGGGCAGTTTTCAAGGAGTCCATGGTCTTATCAACAAATTGGTCACTTTTGATGGGATCTAAACCATCCCCAGCTGGGTCACATGACATATCGTTAAATATTGGCCCAATTATTTCTATGAAATTAGTAACAGCTTTTTCAGAAATTGTTCTTTTAGTTATTATTTTACTGTGGTGAACAGAGAAATCTTTAAGAATAAATTGAAAGGTAATCAAAAAATGATCTGATAATATAGGATTTTGTGGGAGGACTTTTAGATCACTGATCTCTATGCCATATGTTAAAACAAGATCCAATGTGTGCTTATGACTGTGTGTGGGCTGATTTACACTTTGAGTAAAACCGATGTCATTCAAAAGAGCGCCAAAGGCTTTGTTTAGACAATCATCTTTCAGATCGGTTTTTATATTAAAATCTCCAAGTATTATAATTTTGTCCCAGTCTACAACCAAACCCGACACAAAATCCGAGAACTCTGTTAAAAACTACACAGCAACTTGACAAATCTGATGTGATATGCAGTAGTTTCATTAGTGGGTTGCACATTGAGTATGTTGTGATAACACTGAAGCGGGAGGAGGGAGGAAAGAGAGGGGGGGACTCAGAGCACCAAAAATGAAAGTGAAACTTATAAATGTTATATGTTAGTACGTTGTTCTAGGTGAATATAACATTTTCAAAACAATAAAAGGAACATGGTGATCTAAATCAGATAATACCCCAGAGAAGTTACATACCCCCTCTTTAATACCCCAGAGAAGTGTAATACCCCTCGTTAACACCCCAGAGAAGTGTAACACCCCTTGTTAACACCCCAGAGAAGTGTAATACCCCTCTTTAATACCCCAGAGAAGTGTAATACCCTCTTTATTACCTCAGAGAAGTGTAATACCCCTCGTTAACACCCCAGAGAAGTGTAATACCCCTCTTTAATACCCCAGAGAAGTGTAATACCCTCTTTATTACCTCAGAGAAGTGTAATACCCCTCGTTAACACCCCAGAGAAGTGTAATACCCCTCTTTAATACCCCAGAGAAGTGTAATACCCCTCGTTAACACCCCAGAGAAGTGTAATACCCCCTCTTTATTACCACAGAGAAGCGTAATACCCCTCATTAACACCCCAGAGAAGCGTAATACCCCTCTTTAATACCCCAGAGAAGTGTAATACCCCTCTTTAATACCCCAGAGAAGTGTAATACCCCTCTTTAATACCCCAGAGAAGTGTAATAGCCCCTCTCTGACATAAACAGGACTTCTCAGTGAGAATGTGCTCTGTTGCTCCAGAGTTTTTCTGTAGAGATTTGGAGAAACAGACAATTATCAGAGCTTCAATTATCAAGACCTTAGATCTGTATATGTGAGCTCTGCTGATTCCATCAGTTGCCCATCCTCGCAGCTTTTATACCATGGCATTTTAATATTGCCTTGTAGTCCTAGACTTAACCAGGACTTAATGGTTCAGCAATGGTAATGGTTACAATCCTCGTTCAGTCCTGGTTCAGTCCTGTTTTAGTCTTGGTTCAGTCCTGCTTTAGTCCTGGTTCATTCCTGCTTCAGTCCTGGTTCAGTCCTGCTTCAGTCCTGGTTCAGTCCTGCTTTAGTCCTGGTTCAGTCCTACTTCAGTCCTGCTTTAGTCCTGGTTCAGTCCTACTTCAGTCCTGGTTCAGTCCTGCTTTAGTCCTGGTTCAGTTCTGCTTTAGTCCTGGTTCAGTCCTGCTTTAGTCCTGGTTCAGTCCTACTTCAGTCCTGCTTTAGTCCTGGTTCAGTCCTACTTCAGTCCTGGTTCAGTCCTGCTTTAGTCCTGGTTCAGTTCTGCTTTAGTCCTGGTTCAGTCCTGCTTTAGTCCTGGTTCAGTCCTACTTCAGTCCTACTTCAGTCCTGCTTTAGTCCTGGTTCAGTCCTACTTCAGTCCTGGTTCAGTCCTGCTTTAGTCCTGGTTCAGTTCTGCTTTAGTCCTGGTTCAGGCTCCAGAGGAAATGTCACAGGAAGCAGATCAGATCTGAGTTAGTCCGTTCTGGACTTATCTAAACTCACTCCTCCAGCTCCACTTAAAGGAGCCTCAGCAAAACAATCTTCCTGTGTGTCAGATGCCGTCCTGTCCTCATGTACCCGTGTGTGTCAGATGCCCTCCCGTCCTCATGTATCCGTGTGTGTCAGGTGTCCTCTCATCCTCTTATATCCCTGTGTGTCAGATGCCCTCCCGCCCTTCTGAATGGGGGCAGATGTGGTTGGAGACTTGTGTGTGTTTGGTGATTTACTGTTCTTATGGGAGTAGAGACTGCGCCCCCTGCTGGCGTGTGATTTGTGTGGAGCTGAGTTGGCTCCGCCCTCTTCACTTCTCTCTGATTAGACCTTTCTTCCTAATTGTGGTATTGTCCTCTCTCTGTGCCTGCTCTCCTCCACCTCCTTTTCTTCTCCACCTCCTCTCCTCCTCCTCTTTTTCTCCTCCTTTCCTCTTCCTCCTCTCCTACTCACCTTTCCTCCTTTCCTCCTTTTGTTGCTGTGGTACAGGTGAGCTGATGTGGGAGCACAGATCTCTATTAGCTTCAAACCAGTCGATCTCTTTTTAATGTCATTGCTAAAAACGTACAAGTACATATAGTACATATAGTACATATAGTACATATAGTACATATATAGTACATATATAGTACATATATAGTACATATATAGTACATATAGTACATATAGTACATATAGTACATATAGTACATTTACGGCCCTAGGTCTTTAGCGCTTTCCCCTTTTGTTTGTAATTTTGTTTAACTTGTATGTGTGGCAGCACATGGTAAGATAAGATAAGATATGCCTTTATTAGTCCCACAGCGGGGAAATTCCAGTGTTGCAACGCACAGTTCAAGAACAGCAGGAAAATGGAACATGCAATAAAACAAGATAATAGATAATGGCTAAAAAAAAAAAAAAATTTAGAAATAGACTTAAAGATAGACTCTTATTTTGTTCCGGTGGAGCAAAAATATAAAATACAAAATATAAAATACCAAAAAAACTATTATGTACAATAAAGGTAGCAGTGCAGCATATGAACAGAGTAAATCTCAGTAAAGTGACTTCAGTATATTATGTTATTTACAGTAATATGACTATGTTTATGTACAGACAGGATAAATATCAGTAAAGTGACATGAGTGAATTGTACCAGAGGTCTTCAGTACATATAGTACGTATAGTACATATGGTATATATGGTACATATAGTACATATGGTACAGATGGTACATATGGTATATATGGTACATATAGTACATGTACTACATATGGTACAGATGGTACATATGGTATATATGGTACATATGGTATATATAGTACATATGGTATATATAGTACATATGGTATATATAGTACATATGGTACAGTACATATGGTACAGATGGTATATATAGTACATATGGTACAGTACATATGGTACAGATGGTATATATAGTACATATGGTACATGTAGTACATATAGTACACAGAGTCCCACAGCGTGACGTCACTGTGAAGTATGGATCTATTTCTCTGACACTGTTACGGATCATTCCTCCTCTCTGCTGTGTTCTGTTCGTTTGTTCTGTTTAAACTCAAGAGTGACCTGAAGCTGGATTTATGAATGAACCCTTCACTCAGCAGGTTAATGACACCAATTATGTCCTCCGCCCGGCAACAGCCTAATGCTGCCGTCTGATTGGACAAGAGCTCACATCAACACTTATCAATCGCTCATTATGCAGCCATTATGTAAACAAGAGGACTAAAGCAGGACTAAAGCAGGACTGAACCTGGACTGAACCAGGACTATACCAGGACTAAAGCAGGACTGAACCAGGACTATACCAGGACTAAAGCAGGACTGAACCAGGACTATACCAGGATTAAACAGGACTAAAGCAGGACTATACCAGGACTGAACCTGGACTGAACCAGGACTATACCAGGACTAAAGCAGGACTGAACCAGGAATGAACCTGGACTGAACCAGGACTATACCAGGACTAAACCAGGACTGAATCTGGACTGAACCAGGACTATACCAGGACTAAACCAGGACTGAACCTGGACTGAACCAGGACTATACCAGGATTAAGGCAGGACTAAAGCAGGACTAAAGCAGGACTAAAGCAGGACTGAACCTGGACTGAACCAGGACTAAAGCAGGACTAAACCAGGACTAAACCAGGACTGAACCTGGACTGAACCAGGACTATACCAGGATTAAGGCAGGACTAAAGCAGGACTATACCAGGACTAAAGCAGGACTGAACCTGGACTGAACCAGGACTAAAGCAGGACTAAAGCAGGACTGAACCTGGACTGAACCAGGACTATGCCAGGATTAAAGCAGGACTGAACCTGGCCTAAAGCAGGACTGAACCTGGACTGAACCAGGACTAAAGCAGGACTAAACCAGGACTAAACCAGGACTGAAACTGGACCATTCCAGGACTAAAGTAGGACTGAACCTGGATTGAACCTGGACTAAAGCAGGACTAAAGCAGGACTGAACCTGGACTGAACCAGGACTATGCCAGGATTAAAGCAGGACTGAACCTGGACTAAAGCAGGACTGAACCTGGACTGAACCAGGACTAAAGCAGGACTAAAGCAGAACTAAACCAGGACTAAACCAGGACTGAAACTGGACCATTCCAGGACTACAGCAGGACTGAACCTGGATTGAACCTGGACTAAAGCAGGACTAAAGCAGGACTAAAGCAGGACTAAACTAGAAACTAGGACTGGACCAACACTAAAATACTGGCTTAGCATTAAAACAGGACTAGACCAGTACTAAACCAACCAAGACCAAAACAGGACAGAACCAGGTCTAAATCATACCCAAAACTCTGTACTACTGGGCCGTTCATAAACCCTACAGTTGCTAATTAGATCCCAGCTCTGATTATGCTGCTGTGGTGTCCTCAGGCAAGACACCTCACCTGCTGTGCCTATGTGTGAATGGGGTTGTACTGTCCTGCTGTAAAAGCCTCATGCGTTATTGTTTTCATGATGGTTATTGTTCAAATGTGACATTTGGAGATGCAGCTGCAAGCTTTCATCTGATTTGATAAAGGCATCACGGGGGCGGGGTCATGTCACTTTTATCTGCCATCCCATTGGTGGAAATGTCATTTGGGTTATTGCGGTCATAAATACACTTTGTCCTTTAGCATGTAGCACCGTTTCCAGGAAGTGACCCGCCTAACAACCACAGGGGTCAGAGGTGATGGATAAATCAGTCATGTGATCACTTCTGCTTTCACGCGTTTCAGTCCCACGGGAAACTAGTGCAGCTAATTCACCCTTTAAAGGTCCTATATTACACTAAACTGACTCTTGTGAGGTTTCAGCCATATTAGAATGTTGTTACCTCCTCAAAAACAGACCTGGAGTTATGTTTTGTTTCATTCATACATGTTTATTATTAATCTATCTACAGCTCTGAAGCTCAAAATGTTCTGTTCCACCTTGTGATGTCATGAATCGGTAGTTTTCAGTTATGTTTTACCTTTAGTTCAGCAGAGATTTGCAATTCCAGGACTGAACTCATCCAGATGATTCTAGTTAAAAACACAATAGAGCACTTCCTTTTCGGAGCTCAACAGTGACCGGCCACTCCTCAGTTCTGGCACTAAATTTCACATTCATTTTTCTCATTGATTTTCTGTAAAAAAATGAATTGTAAAAGTTTGAAAGCTTGGATATAATCAGCTCGGTGGTGCCGAATAAGCACAAGACCTATTATTTAATTTAATATATGTTTGTGAAGTTATTCAAATTCAAACATTTCACTGAATCTTCCGTTTTAAAGGTGCATTGTAAAGGTGCAACTTCTTTTGTGGAGGGTCTGTCAAACACTTTTCTCCATAGAGATGTTATTGCTTTGTCTGGAATGTTTCACACTGTGGCATTAAACCTTTCTATCTTCATGGAGACCAAACCAGACCAAGTTACAGGTCAGATCTGTGGAGAGGCAACCCGCTCACAGTCAGAATGTCTGTTTTTCGAGGCATTTTTGAGCTCTAAAACCACCTGTAATTGAATAAATGTAAAGTAGAGCTGTTTAATGTCACACTGTGGAACATTCCAGGTGGAGCAATGACATTTCCATAGAATCAAGAAGCTGGTGGACCCTCCACCAGAAAAGTTACACAATGCATCTTTGAACAGCCTTTTTGAACTTAAAACACCGTGTTATGGATAATAGTTAACATGTAGCTGCTTAGCTTCCACACTGCCTCTGAACTCTTGAACTTGAATTTATTGAAAAGTCTATGGGAAATGGAAAGAAAAATGTCCTTCCTAAATCTGAGCAGGCTGTCACTGGTGAGCTCCATTACCACATGACATCACGAGGTGGAACAGTTTGAGAGAAGAACTCAACCTAAATATGCCGAGGCTGTGTGTTAAACATACAACTCCAGGTCTGTTTGTGATGAGGAGACTAAATCCATTAGAACATAGATCAGTAAATAGTGTAATATGAGCCCTGTTGTGGAATTTTTATCCCCTTAGCAAGCACCTCCAGTTCATTGTTGACATTTCTCTGTGGTTAGCTCTGGCGTCATGCAACTATTACAGAATTTCTCCTTCTTTAACATTATCAGTTTCTTGGCCAGCGTGTCTCCATGATGTTCTTAGCTCCTCTTTCATTTCAGATGTTGCGCAGAGATCTATGGGTCTATGGGTCTATGTCTCTACTCTATGGGAGGTTCACTGTTTTAAAAGAAATCACCAATCTTCTCATGAACCTTCTCATTTGTTTGGGATCAGCTCCACAAACTTGTCATATTAATCTTACTGTATTGTTTAAAGTCCTTTAAACTGAAACACTCACGTCTTTGGGGTTGAATAATGGCTCCACTTTCTGAAGCGATTGTGAAGAAATCATTTGACTTTAGTTTATTTCTCCTGACAGAGAAGCCGCTGAACTTTGTCTTATATGTCCCATACTCTCTCTCTCACACTCACACACACACACACACACACACGCACGCACGCACGCACGCACACGTGTCCTCAGGAGTGACTGGAGCTCTGCATGTGGACGAGAATGGAGACCGAGAGACAGACTTTGCCCTGTGGGACCTGACTGACATCAACTCCTCTGTGTATCAGGTAAAGCCATAGAAGTACACACAACTATACTACTACACACAACTCCTCTGTCTAACAAGTGAAAATACACAACTACATACAACCAGGCCTGTTACAATAAGTTCTATATCTGTTCTATACGAAAAGATGAAACTATATCATTTGAGGCTCAATATGAATTGTGTGCACATTTCTTTGTAAAGTGGAGATCTGGTTTATTTTTGTTGTAATACGATAAGATTTGAGCTTGTAGAAAGTAGAATATATAACTTCTATGGACAATTATGAGTTCATTCTGCTATGTATTTGTTGCAGCTCAGGCCTTTTAATAGGACTGGACAATGAATCGAATTAATTTGATTCATTTTGGTTTTTAATAATCAAGATTTTGAAAAACAGCAAAATCATGAAATCAAGGATTATTATGAAACAAGTTCACTTCTGACTTTCTTACTTGCAGAGCAGAGTTAATGTGCAATGGGGTTCTGGCTATGAAATTTATACCGCTAGAGGCGCTGCGAGCGTAGAGACCGGAAGTGTACAGATGCACCATTGATTTTGTACAGACAATTTCAGTCACGCTTCATTAAATTCAACATATACTAATAATTTCTAATAATATGTCTAATAATATGTCTAATAATAATTCTTTCAAGGTATGATGTAATACGGTTCATTGGCATTTTCGGGATCTTGGAAGTCGTAAAATCTGGTAGTGTCATCCAATATTCTCTTGCAGTTTCATCGTCAGCCTCTGTAACACCCATTTGGTCCAGTGCTTCGAGTCTGCAAAGTGTGTACCCGTGTACTAGAAGCAAACAAATATACAGTATTAAATATACACAAAGATAAGCATGCCTTTCAATAAGTTGGCATTTTTGGCTGGACACCGACTTTCCCCTTCTCTTCAACTCCTCCTTTAATAAAACTAACGTCCACGACCCATATTTTGAAGCCATTTTCCCGTGAAGTATTTCTCATTGAAGTAAATGGCAATGGAGGGACACAAAGCTCACTTCCGGTCGCTATGCTCGCAGCGCCCCTAGCGGATGTTTTGCCGACAGTACCCCATTATAATGAGATGTCTACACAAACGTAACTGAAGACAGTTTACCATGTGAAATAAGAGCATATGAGAAGAATGAAAATGTAAAGAGCTTCTCTTCCAATCCAATCCAACTTTATTTGTATCGCACATTTTACCAACACAGAGTGCTGAGTAGGCATTATATAAAATAACACATAAAAAATAAATACGCAAGTCAATAAAAAACATAAAAAATACTAAAATTAACAAATAGAAAAATAGCAAATAAAATCAATAAAAGACAGTCAGAGGACCACACAATTCTCATGCCGTGTTAAAAGCCGGTGAGTAAAAGTGTGTTTTAAAAGACTTAGAAGAATTGACTGAAGGGGCTTTTTTTGGGGCTGGCCACAGAAAAGCCCCGGTCACCCCAGCTTTTGAGTTTTTAGGATGACAAGTTGGAGCTGGACCTCAGACCTCAGAGTGCGCTAAGGAGTGAAGGAAACAGTGAGGTCTGAGATATACTTTAGGGCCACCTAATGAAGTGCTTTAAAAACAAATAATAACATTTTCAAATCAGCTCTGAAATGAATGGGGAGCCAGTGCGATGAGGAGAAAATAGGGGTGCTGTGTTCTCTATGACGTGTGCCGGTTAAGAGACGTGCTACAGAACTCACTGTAAGTGTGACAGGTGATACCAGTGTACAGTGTATTACAGTCCGAGATGTGTGGAGATAAAAAAAAAAAAAGACATTTTATTTTTTGGCCATACAGCCCTGCCTCTTAATGATGTTTCAAATAATGTTTCAAATGATGGTAAAGATGGTTCACTGAGGAGCCTGCATCACTGTTATTGTGTCCATTTATCACAGTATATCTCTGCAGCGATATTCTTCAAAGCGTGTTATTGTGACCGATTGTGGCCGACAGCTGCACATAAGTCCATGTTTAAGTCCAAGTTTAAACACATCTTAAAGCTCCAGTGATCAGATCGAACGGCACTGTTTCTGAACAGTCAAACTGAGTGGAGCTAACAATAATAATAATAATAATAATAATAATAATACATTTTATTTGAAAGCGCCTTTCAGGACACCCAAGGACACTGTACAAGACAAAGTTAAAAACACATATTTACAGATAAAACAGAGATACAAAACTGGATGATGGTGAGAGTGACTGTTATGTGGTGTAGGATTGTGTGAACAGGTGGGTTTTGAGTCTGGATTTGAAAAGTGGAAGAGAGTCAATGTTGCGGAGGTCAGGAGGGAGAGAGTTCCAAAGCTGGGGAGCAGAGCGGCTGACGGCTCTGCCCCCCATGGTGATGAGACGGGCAGAGGGGACAGAGAGCTGGAGAGAGGAAGAGGAGCGGAGGGAGCGAGAGGGAATGGAGATGTGGAGGAGGTCAGAGATGTAAGGTGGGGCAAGGTTATGGATAGCTTTGAAGGTGGTGAGGAGGATTTTGAAGTGGATTCTGTTTTATGGGAAGCCAGTGTAGTTCTTGGAGGATGGGGGTGATGTGGTGGAAAGATGGGGTCCTGGTGATGATGCGGGCTGCGGAGTTTTGGAGAAGCTGCAATTTCTGGAGGGATTTGTTGGGGAGACCATAGAGGAGGGAGTTACAGTAATCAATCCGGGAGGTGACAAGACTGTGAACAAGTATGGCAGCGGTGTGAGGAGTGAGAGAGGGACGGAGACGAGAGATATTGCGGAGGTGAAAGTCGGCAGAGCGGGTGATGTTATTGATGTGGGAGTGGAAAGAAAGTGTGCTGTTGAGGGTGACACCCAGACTCTTGGCCTGAGGGGAAGGAAGGACAGTGGAATCATGGATGGAGATGGAGAAGCTGTTGGATTTGGAGATAGTAGAGGGGGTGCCTACTAGGAGGACTTCAGTTTTAGAACTGTTAAGTTGGAGGAAGTTGGAGGAGAACCAGGAATGAATTTCCTGTAGACAGAGGGTAAGAGAGGTTGGAGGGAGCGATGAGGAAGGTTTGGTGGAGATGTAGAGCTGGGTGTCATCCGCGTAACAGTGAAAGTGAATATTGTGTTTACGAAACAGAAGACCAAGGGGGAGAATATAGATGATGACGAGAAGGGGACCCAGGACAGAGCCTTGGGGATCACCAGCAGAGACAGGGAGAGTGTTGGATTTGTAGGATTTGAGATGAATGAATTCAGAGAGATATGAGGTGAACCAGGAGAGGGGAGTGTGGGAAATACCAATGGATTGAAGTCTGTGGATGAGAATATTGTGGGAGATGGTGTCAAAGGCAGCTGTTAAATCAAGGAGGATAAGAATAGAGAGTAAACCGGAGTCAGAGGCTAGAAGGAGGTCATTGGTGATTTTAAGAAGTGCTGTTTCTGTGCTATGGAGTGGGCGGAAACCGGATTGAAACTGTTCATAGATGTTGTTAGTGGCAAGATGGGTGTGGAGTTGAGAAGCAACAGTTTTTTCAAGAATTTTGGAGATGAAGGGCAGGTTGGAAATAGGACGAAGGTTATTGAAATTATTAGGATCTAGACCAGGTTTTTTCAGAATAGGGGTAACAGAAGCAGTTTTGAGAGATGAAGGAACCGAACCAGAAATCAGGGAGGAGTGAATGATGTTAGTGATGAAGGGGGCAAGAGAAGAGAGACAGGATTTAACAAGAGCTGTAGGAATAGGGTCAAGTTGGGAGGTAGAGGGTTTGGAGTTAAGAATGAGCTCAGAGACAGCTAGAACAGAGGGAAGAGAAAAGCTTGAGAATGTTGTTGAAAAGCGGGGAGAGAAGGTGCAGCATGACTGACGCTCATTTACTATCTGACACAAACTGTAATGAGCTGGTTTCTGTCCTGTTTGTCCCCAGATCGTGATGGTCTTCACTGGGTCAGATGAGTCCCTGGCCCTTGTCCCTGGGACTCAGCTGCACTGGCTCTCAGGGGCCCCCCCACGAGACGTGCCCCTGTGCGGGTTTAAGAACGACAACCCTCTCTGCCTAGCCCGTGAGAACCAGGACTGAACCAGGACTAAACCAGGATTGAACCAAGACTGAACCAGGACTAAACCAGAACTAAACCAGAAATGAACCAGGACTAAACCAGGACTGAACCAGGACTAAACCAGAATTAAATCAGGCCTAAACCAGGACTAAACCAGGACTAAACCAGGACTAAACCAGGACTAAACCAGGATTAAATCAGGCCTAAACAAGGACTAAACCAGGACTGAACTAGAATCAAGCCAGGATTAAATCAGGACTAAACCAGGAGTTTATAATCTTGTCTCTGTTTCTCCTCAGAGACGTTCACAATCCATCAGCTCT
This sequence comes from Taenioides sp. WSHXM2023, assembly GCA_029959045.1. Taxonomy (NCBI): domain Eukaryota; kingdom Metazoa; phylum Chordata; class Actinopteri; order Gobiiformes; family Gobiidae; genus Taenioides; species Taenioides sp. WSHXM2023. Next base: position 2,062,187 of record CM057088.1, read on the forward strand.
TGTCCATCATCCTCTTCTTTATCTTCATCATGACCCTCACCGTCACTGTCTTCATCTACAGGTACAAGCCCCACCCCTTACACAAACTCCCTCCATACACAGCACCCCCCACTGGTGCCTACAGGTAACATGCCCCCTACACGTACAAACATGTTCACACCCTACAGGTACAAACATGTTCACACCCTACAGGTGACTATAGGTACAAACATGTTCACCCCCTACAGGTGACTATAGGTACAAACATGTTCACCCCCTACAGGTAACTACAGGTACAAACATGTTCACACCCTACACTCTAGGTAAGACACCTGAGTGCACTGTCCTGGTGGCATCAGAGCTTACCACATCCTGCATAAACACCCCCATTTGTCAAATTAATTTGATACATTTGTGTTTTTAATAAACAACAAAAATAGGGTTTATTATGAAACAGTTTACAGGTTTATTCCATGTGTCATATGGGCAGGTATAGAGCAGGTATAGAGCAGGTATACGGCAGGTAGAGGGCAGGTATAGAGCAGATATAGAGCAGGTATAAGGCAGGTATAGAGCAGATATAGAGCAGGTATAGGGTAGGTATAGGGCAGGTATAGGGCAGGTATAGAGCAGGTATAGGGCAGGTATAGGGCAGGTATAGAGCAGGTATAGAGCAGGTATAGAGCAGGTATAGAGCAGGTATAGGGCAGGTATAGGGCAGGTATAGGGCAAGTATAAGGCAGGTATAGGGCAGGTATAGAGCAGGTATAGGGCAGGTATAGGGCAGGTATAGAGCAGGTATAGAGCAGGTATAGAGCAGGTATAGGGCAGGTATAGGGCAGGTATAGGGCAGGTATAGGGCAAGTATAAGGCAGGTATAGGGCAGGTATAGAGCAGGTATAGGGCAGGTATAAAGCAGGTATAGGGCAGGTATAGGGCAAGTATAGAGCAGGTATAAAGCAGGTATAGGGCAAGTATAGGGCAGGTATAGGGCAGGTATAGAGAAGGTATAGGGCAGGTATAAGGCAGGTATAGGGCAGGTATAGAGCAGGTATAGAGCAGGTATAGAACAGGTATAGGGCAGGTATAAAGCAGGTAGAGGGTAGGTATGTTCCACTAACAGCAGGAGAAGGCTAAAATCAGTCCAACACCATATTCAGACATTTTGTTTATGTTTCATCAGATATATGTTCATATGCACATGTGTGTTTCAGGAGGATGAAGCTGGAGAAGGAGCTGGTGGCTCAGCTCTGGAGGATTCACTGGGAGGACATCCACATGAGCAACCTGGATAAAGTGCTGAGGAGCGGCAGCCGCATCACCCTCTCCCTGGTACCAGCAGGACTGAACCAGGACAAGACTGGGACTAGACCAGGGCTAGACCAGGGCTAGACTAGGACCAGAACCACTCTCTTATAGTGAGTCTAATTCAAGCTCCTCAAAGCAGTTCCTCCAGATTGAAAATGACACTTGGTTTTTTAAAGCGATGGGCCGTACAGTGGACAGATGGATGCTTTTTGTCAGAGCCTCCACATATGAGGTCTGTATCACAATGACACGTGATGTTATTGATGTTGTAGTTGTAGAATTCATAAATTTCGCTGCAATAGGCCTTTAAGACCATTTGGCCAGTTCAGGAGGAGGTCTTTAGTTTGGACACCTCTGCTTTACACAAACACAAGAGACTGATTCATGGTCTGTTTATGGATGTCAACAACAGGTATAGAACAAGTCACTGAACACTTAAAAAACAGATGATCAAAGTTTATGGTGACCTTTTAACTTCACAGCAGCTGCTCTGTGAGGGTCCTAATGGGGGTCTATACAAAGAGCAAACAGGCTTTAACTCCTTAGGACATGACATTAAATGCACTGTACCAGATTTTTAACCGTCTTAAAAATGTGAAAAACAGAATTAGTTTGTTTGAAACAGTTTGCTCTGGTCCACTTATTCCTCACTTACCTTATGCATTCAGTGCATCCTTATTATTCACCACGATGAGCGCTTTTCACAACTCTCAAAGACCAGAATCAGAATCAGAAAAGCTTTTATTGCCATTGTCAGTGAACACAATTCACAGACTAGGAACTTGCTTTGGAGATGAGGTGCAACATAGAACACTGAATAGTAATAATAATAATATAAAGTAGAGATATCACTATCTTTACCAGAGCCTAATATTGCCGCAACAGTAAAGCTAACAACAACTAGCATGCTACCATACAATTCCTGATTAGTGGACAGTAAAATGCTTTATACTGTAATTAGATGCAGACAGTACACAGTGGAGTATTTTGACCTCAAGACAGTATATCTGTACTGGGGCAAAAGACATGGGAAATAAAACATAACAGTTATGTTGCGTTGTATGTCACAAATGCTTCCAACCAACCACTTCTAATTTTACTTCCAACCAGGAAAAAGCCCGGGAGAGATTGCTAGATTACTCAAACATGCATGGATGACATAACACCTCTTCAGGCATGTTTGATGTTATAACATGGGAGAAAGCTCCAAAAGTCAGTTTTGCACAAACCCCCTCTTTAAACATATGGGTACAGCCCCTTTAAGATGACGCTCCTGTTTTCCTCTGAGAAGGTTCAGAACAGCACTAACACAAGTCTTCTTCTCTTTTGTCACAGAGAGGCTCAAACTACGGCTCTCTGATGACCGGAGACGGAAACCTACAGGTGTTCGCCAAGACCGGATACTACAAAGTACATGTCCACGTATATGTCCAACATGTCCACACATATATCCACAAACATCTCCACGTATATGTCCAACATGTCCACACATATATCCACAAACATGTCAACATGTATGTCCAACATGTCCACACAAATATCCACAAACATGTCCACACGTATGTCCAACATGTCCACACATATATCCACAAACATGTCCACATATATGTACAACATGTCCACATGTATATCCACAAACATGTCAACATGTCCACACAAATATCAACAAACATGTCAACATGCATGTCCAACATGTCCACACATATATCCACAAACATGTCCACATATATATCCAGCATGTCCACACATATATCCACAAACATGTTCACATATATGTCCCAAATGTCCACACGAATATATCCACAAACATGTCCACATGTATGTCCAACATGTCCACACAAATATCCACAAACATGTCAACATGTCCAACATGTCCACACATATATCCACAAACATGTCCACACATATGTCCAACATGTCCACACCAATATATCCACAAACATGTCCAACACGTATATCCACAAACATGTCCACGTATATGTCCAACATGTCCACACATATATCCACAAACATGTCCACAAACATGGCCACATATATGTCCAACATGTCCACAGGTATATCCACAAACATGTCCACGTATATGTCCAACATGTCCACACATATATCCACAAACATGTCCACACGTATATCCACAAACATGTCCACACGTATGTCCAACATGTCCACACGTATATCCACAAACATGTCCACACGTATGTTCAACATGTCCACACATATATCCACAAACATGTCCACACATATATCCACAAACATGTTCACATATATGTCCAACATGACCACACATATATCCACAAACATGTCCACACGTATATCCACAAACATGTCCACATGTATGTCCAACATGTCAACACGTATATCCACAAACATGTCCACACGTATATCCACAAACATGTCCACATGTATGTCCAACATGTCCACACATATATCCACAAACATGTCAACATGTATGTCCAACATGTCCACACAAATATCCACAAACATGTCCACACGTATGTCCAACATGTCCACACATATATCCACAAACATGTCCACATATATGTCCAACATGTCCACATGTATATCCACAAACATGTCAACATGTATGTCCAACATGTCCACACAAATATCAACAAACATGTCAACATGTATGTCCAACACGTCCACACATATATCCACAAACATGTCCACAAACATGTCCACATATATGTCCAACATGTCCACAGGTATATCCACAAACATGTCCACGTATATGTCCAACATGTCCACACGTATATCCACAAACATGTCCACACGTATGTTCAACATGTCCACACATATATCCACAAACATGTCCACATATATATCCAGCATGTCCACACATATATCCACAAACATGTTCACATATATGTCCCAAATGTCCAGACGAATATATCCACAAACATGTCCACATGTATGTCCAACATGTCCACACAAATATCCACAAACATGTCAACATGTCCAACATGTCCACACATATATCCACAAACATGTCCACACATATGTCCAACATGTCCACACCAATATATCCACAAACATGTCCAACACGTATATCCACAAACATGTCCACATACAGTCCCTGACAAAAGTCTTGTCGCTTATCCATTTTGTAGAAACAAAAGCTTATAACCTGACTTTAAATTAATCGATTGGTTTTAGAAATGTCTCATATGAAAGCTAAAACCCTCCCAAATTATGCTCAATATACTAAAATAAATTTGCTTCACTGAAGAAAGATTGATCATTTAATGAACACAGAAAGGTCAGATTTTGGCAAGACAAAAGTCTTGTCGCCTTGTCATATGATGCACCCAATCCTAGATTACAGCCTCACCTGTGATCAGTTACTGATCAATCAGTTAGTGGGTGTGAATAAAAAGAACCCCAGCACACCAGACCTTCACATCAACTGCAACTTGACCTCTGACAACATGCCTAAGATCCACCCTGAGACCAAAGTGTTAATTATCAAGAGGCTGAAGACCAGATCCACTGCTGAGGTGGCTGACACCTTCAATGTGTCTCAGCGTCAAGTACAAAGAATAAGAAAAAGATCTGAAAAGACTGGAGATGTTTTTGACAAGCCCAGGTCCGGCAGACCCCGCAAGACAACTGTTCGGGAGGACCGTTTGTTGATTCGAAAATCCAAGGCCAGCCCCTTTTCCACTGCAGCAGAGCTCCACCAGGCCTGGTCACCTCAAGTCCCTGTGTCAACCAGAACAGTTTGTAGAATTCTGTCTCAAAATGGCCTCCATGGTCGAATCAGTGCACAGAAACCAGCACTAAACAAAAGGCAATTAAAAAACCGTGTGGCATTTGCCAAGGCCCACAGCCTGCTAAAAGGATGGACACTGGGAAAGTAGCAGAAGGTGGATTTCTCAGATGAATCCTCGGTTGAATTACATCACAGCCGCCGCAAATATTGCAGGAGACCTACTGGAGCCCGCATGGATCCAAGATTCACCCAGAAAACAGTTAAGTTTGGTGGCGGAAAAATCATGGTCTGGGGTTACATCCAGTATGGGGGTGTGCGAGACATTTGCAGGGTGGAAGGCAATATCAATAGCCTAAAATATCAAGAAGTATTAGCTACCTCTTACATTCCCACCCATAAAAGGGGTCAAATTTTGCAGCAGGATGGTGCTCCATCGCATACTTCTATCTCTACATCAAAGTTCCTCAAGGCGAAGAAGATCAAGGTGCTCCAGGACTGGCCAGCCCAGTCACCAGACATGAACATCATTGAGCATGTCTGGGGTAGAATGAAAGAGGAAGCATGGAGCAAAGAATCTTGATGAACTCTGGGAGGCATGTAAGACTGCTTTCTTTGCTATTCCTGATGACTTCATCAACAAATTGTATGAATCATTGTCGAATCGCATGGATGCAGTCCTTCAAGCTCATGGAAGTCATACAAGATATTAAATATGGATCTCACAGCACCACTACTTAATTCACTGACGTTATGCAACATATTTTTGTATTTGAAGTAAATTATTTGTTAAATTTTCTGTAGGCGACAAGACTTTTGTCTTGCCAAAATCTGACCTTTCTGTGTTCATTAAATGATCAATCTTTCTTCAGTGAAGCAAATTTATTTTAGTATATTGAGCATAATTTGGGAGGGTTTTAGCTTTCATATGAGACATTTCTAAAACCAATCGATTAATTTAAAGTCAGGTTATAAGCTTTTGTTTCTACAAAATGGATAAGCGACAAGACTTTTGTCAGGGACTGTATATGCCCAACATGTCCACACATATATCCACAAACATGTCCACACATATATCCACAAACATGTCCACACATATGTCCAACATGTCCACACCAATATATCCACAAACATGTCCACACATATATCCACAAACATGTTCACATATATGTCCAACATGACCACACATATATCCACAAACATGTCCACACGTATATCCACAAACATGTCCACACGTATATCCACAAACATGTCCACACGTATATCCACAAACATGTCCACATGTATGTCCAACATGTCCACACATATATCCACAAACATGTCAACATGTATGTCCAACATGTCCACACAAATATCAACAAACATGTCCACACGTATGTCCAACATGTCCACACATATATCCACAAACATGTCCACATATATGTCCAACATGTCCACATGTCAGACTTATTATTTATTATTATTAGACGTATTATTATTTTGATGTTTGATGTTGGCTTGAACCCGCTCTACATCCTGGGGTTTTATTTCACAATTTTGTCCCCAAGTCAAGGTAAGAAAATTAATAACAGACCAATCGGGCCAATTATGTCAGTCCTGCTAGCATTAGCAACAAGTTTGACTGACAGCATTGGTAAGTGCCCGCTCCCTGCTAACCCAGTGTGACGGAGCCAGTCCGTCTATAAGGCTAGTCGGAGTTTCCCCACCCTAAATGTAACCACGGTCTGCTCTGGCTACGCCCGCACGCACATACGCTAATTTTTCCTGCACACACTAGTTCACTTCCCCGGTTTTCCCCACTGTTTATCCATCTGTGCTCGGTGCGCTATTACGCCTTTTCCCCCCCTCTCCTCCGTTACTAATTCGCCAAGGGTGCACACTTGAGCGCGTTAGAATATTTTACTTCATACATGCAGCTCTTACCTGTTTGCTAATGCGTCTCTCTTCTCCGACGCGACGCGACTCTGCCAAACCGACCCAGTATTTCCTGGTAGTTGAAATAGGCGCTGTTCGCGCCGTGGTGCTGATCACATGACGCAGGTTGCGTAACCTGATTTTTCGCCTATTATTAAGTCCTTATTTTTATAATTTAATGCACATTATTACTGCTGGGGAAATGAACATGATACAATGTAGATGTATTATGAAATTGTTTATTCCTACATTTATTTGTATATATTGTTCAATGGGAGGAGCAAGTGGGGTATAAAGGGGAGCCGTTTCTGGCTGTCAGTCAGTCTGCCACCGGTTACAGAGCAGGTAACGTCGGTGTGCTGCACAAGGTTTGTAATTAAAGGGACCTGAGTTAATGTTGAACTCCATTTTCTTTTCTTTTGCTGTAAATACCGTAACATTTTGCTCACTGTAAATATTTTTGCACTGTTTTGCACTTTGGACACTGGCACAATAAATCCACCTGCACTTGGAAATTCGATCTTGCCTGAGTTTTTAGTAGAGCCCCGCCACACCCAGGAAGGGGCGTTACCTTCAGCACCCTCGCTCTGGATTGGCTTTTTGGTTGCTATGATACTCACCGTCGGAATTCCAAATATGGAACTTGGCTCCAAATTAGCCCCCTATAACTATGAACACTATGAGTGAGACTCACTTAATCATGTGCAGGTGAAGTGTCCCTACGCACGCGCACGCGCACGCGCACGCGCACACGCACACGCACACGCACACACACACGCACACACACACGTGACTCAGTGTCTTCTGTTTCAGGGGAACATTGTGGCGATCAAATACATAAGCAAGAAGCGAGTGGAGCTGAACAGGAAGGTGCTTTTTGAGCTTAAACATGTGAGTGGCTTCCCTTTGTGGTCATTTAGTAAAACTGCATATACGTGTTATTGTCTTTTTTTTTTGTGCATCATTTTCTTGTCCTGCACTTGCACGGGTGTGAACAGTCTGAGAGAAATCAGATTACTCACATCAGATGGAAATGGCTTTGTTCACATGCACACCAAAATCTGACAATTATTGGATTTCTGGAGATTTACAGCTCCCATATCACACAAAATAGAGTCTTGTGAGCTTTTAGTCATGTTATAACATTGTTAACTTCTCAAAAACAGACCTGGAGTTGTGTTTCGTTTCATTCCCACATGTTTGAGTAACACTTTATTATTAGTTGGTCTACATCTCTAAAGCTCCAAATGCTCTGATCCACCTTGTGATGTCATGTAGTGGTAGTTTTCATGTTAACAGCTCCTTTTACCTTTAGTTCAGTAGAGATTGCCAATTGATAGTTTTCAGATTGTAGAATGCGATGATGTCATGAGATGGGGGACAAGGGCCGGTTTGCTCAATTGATCACATTGTACTTTGCCATGAAATATCCAAAAGGTAAATTCACAAATGTTGAACCTGATATTTTCAATTAGTCACTAAACCCTAAAACTCAATATATTACAACTTAATTTTGCATTTAACAATATTAATTTTAGCTTAACTAATATTGGCCTATAATCAACTTCTGGCGCTGGCGCTGCGCTAGCTGCCCGTCACAACGCTCCCGCACTTTTCTTAACTTTTCTAACTTTTTGTCCTTAAACCGCCTCACATTTTTCTCAACATTGTTCGTTAAGCTTGGGCTGCACTCGACGCTGCATTTCTCCGCACTTTTGGTGGATTATTTACCTGTCTCAGCTCAAGATGTGTAAGGGACCCCGACCTCCGCTCGTCTACACAATGGATCAGCTGATGGCGCTGCGCAGCGCTGTTGTGTTCCCCCGGGACAGCCATGTTATCACCGATGAGATCCTACGGACGACACGCCGTGGAGGCTGCGCGGGACGTAAACTCCGTGAAAAGAAGAGACGCTGCAGACCGGTTCTCCCCTCCGTCGTCACGGGGAACGTGCGCTCCCTCGCCAACAAGACGGACGAGCTCGCGGCGCTCGCTAGATTCCAGCGGGAGTACAGGGACGCGAGCATCATTGTTTTTACGGAGACGTGGCTATCACCGCTAATCCCGGACTCTACCGTCACCGTGGACAACTTTCACCTGTTGCGCGCGGACAGGACGGAGGAGAGCGGGAAGAAGAAGGGAGGAGGACTAGCGCTGTTCGTGAACGAGAAATGGTGCAAACCTGGACACTGCACAGTGAAGGAGCAGATGTGTAACAAAGACATTGAACTGTTTGCTGTTAGCATGAGGCCATTCTACTTGCCCCAGGAGTTTTCACACGTCATCACACTGGCTGTGTATATTCTTCCCAGTGCTAACGCGGAGAATGCTTGTGACACTCTGCTCTCCTGCATCAGCTCTCTTCAGACTCAGCATCCACAGGCCCTCTTCCTCACCACCGGGGACTTCAACCATGCATCTCCCTCATCTGTCCTGCCAACATACACCCAGTATGTGACCTGCCCCACAAGAGACAATAAAACTTTGGACTTATTCTTTGCCAACGTCAAGGAGGCCTACATCTCATTATCCCCCCCTCATCCATATGAGGCCTGTGTACGAACCGCTTGTGCGCAGGCAGCCTGTGGAGCCCCGAGTGGTGAAGAGGTGGACAGCAGAGAGTGAGGAGGCTCTGAGGGACTGCTTTAGCACTACGGTGTTGACAGAGCTCTGCCAGCCTCATGAGGAGGACATCAATGCTATCACGGACTGTATTACGGACTACATTAACTTCTGTTTTGAAAACACTGTACCCTCTCGGACGGTGCAGTGTTTTCCAAACAACAAGCCGTGGATTAACTCGGACATTAAAGCTCTGCTGAAGGAGAAGAAGAGAGCTTTCAGGTCCGGGAACAAAGAGGAGCTGAAGACTGTATAGAAGAAGCTGAGGAGGAAAATCAGACAGGCTAGGGCCAACTTCAGGAGGAAGATGGAACAGCAGCTGCAGCAGCGGAATGTCATGGAGGTGTGGAGAAGTCTGAAGAGTGTCTCTGGCTTCAGTCCTCCGCCCATCCAGACAGGGAGACCAACAGTGGGTGAATGATCTGAATTCACACTTCCTGAGGTTTGATCAATCATCCACCCCTCCCCCCGCACCGCTGCATGGGCTCACCTTGTCTCCTGCACAAAGGCCCAGACTGCCACCTCTTCACACCACTGCCTCAGCCCCCCAGCCCCCAAATCCACATCAAGTACTCAACCACACCTCCAGCGCATGCCCCTGCTCTTTGTCTGTCACAACAGCTCAGGTTAGGAGAGAACTGAGCCGGATAAGGAGTAGGAAAGCTGCTGGACCAGACGGGATCAGCCCCAGGCTCCTTAAGTCCTGTGCAGATGAGCTGTGTGGAGTTATGGAGCATGTCTTCAACCTGAGTCTGAAGCTGAAGGTGGTGCCACAGCTCTGGAAGACCTCCTGTGTGGTACTTGTGCCCAAGACACCGCACGCCAAAGACCTCAACAGCTTCAGGCCAGTGGCTCTCACGTCTCATCTGATGAAGACTCTGGAGAGGCTCGTCCTGGGTCACCTCCGCTCCACGGTGAGCTCAGCGATGGACCCGCTGCAGTTCGCGTATCAGCCTGGCATTGGAGTGGAGGACGCCATCATCTCTCTGATGCACCGCTCACTGTCCCACCTGGAGAGACCCGGCAGCACTGTGAGAATCTTGTTCTTCGACTTCTCCAGTGCTTTCAACACCATCCAGCCGCTGCTCCTGAGGGACAAGCTGGAGTGGGCAGGAGTGGACTGTGACCTGGCTGAGTGGATCCTGGACTACCTCACAAACTGGCCCCAGGACTGGCCCGGGACTGTGTGTCTGACCTCATGACCTGCAGTGTGGGGGCGCCCCAGGGCACTGTCCTCGTGCCCTTCCTCTTCACACTCTACACTGCAGATCTTCAGACATAACACGGACAGCTGTGTCCTGCAGAAGTTCTCCGATGACTCCGCCATCATCGGTCTCATCACGGATGATGATGACGCAGAGACTAACGCAGGACTTTGTGGACTGGTGTCACCGGAACCACCTTCTCATCAACGTGGGGAAGACCAAGGAGATGGTGGTGGACTTCCGCAGACGCCACTCTACTGTCCCCTCAGTGAACATCCAGGGAAGGGACATTGAGAGAGTGGACTCATACAAGTACCTGGGTGTTCATCTGAACAATAAACTGGACTGGACTCATAACACAGATGCACTGTACAGGAAGGGCCAGAGTCTGCTCTATCTCCTGAGGAGACTGCGGTCCTTTGGAGTGAGAGGGCCACTCCTGAGGACCTTCCATGACTCTGTGGTGGCATCAGCCATCCTGTACGGTGTGGTCTGCTGGAGCAGCAGCATCACAGAGAGGGAGAAGAAGAAACTGGACAAGGTCATCAAGAAGTCCAGCTCCATCCTGGGCTGGACTCGGTGCAGCAGGTGGTGGACAAGAGGGTCCTGGCTAAACTCATGTCTATGCTGGACCATGAGGGTCACCCCCTGCAGGATGCCCTGTCTGCTCTGGAGAACAGCATCAGTGACAGACTGATTCACCCTCGCTGTGTTAAAGAGAGATTTCGCAGGTCTTTCCTTCCAGCTGCTGTTAGACTGTATAATGATCAATGCTAGTCATGCGTCCTCTCCATAGCAATAATAACAATGTGCAATATTATTTAAAGTCACTTTACCTGCCACTTACTTATTTAAGCACCACTGTCCATCACTGCACTGTACACAATCATCTGAGTCACTTTATTGTAGTAATATTATATATTACTATACTGGAGTCACTTTAACTGCTGTTTGTTCACTGCTCAGAATCAAAGACACTTATTGTGCAATGTTCCTCTGCCTTTTAGCTTTACAGTGTTGTGTTTTTTAGTTGATTGTAAATACTTATTATTATCTATCTTGATTTTGATGCATGCTCTTATTTTCCTACTGTTTCTGAAACTTGCGTTGTGACACTGCAATTTCCCCATTGTGGGACAAATAAAGGATTGTCTTATCTTATAAGAATGCTGTGATGTCATCTGAAACCCAGCAATTCCAGGGCACATCCTGTATTACCAAATGACATCACAAGATGGTGTTTTGTGTTTGAGAGAACTTCCTGCCTAAATATGCAGGGTTTGTGTGTTAACCAAGTGTGAATGAAACCAAACACAACTCCAGGTCTGTTTGTGATGAGGAAAACCACGAAATTTGATGTGTATTCAAAGGACCCTGATCAGATACTTTTGCTGTTTACATTTGAACCATCTCCAAAAATCTGATCAGACCTCACTTACAGTGCACATTCCATCATCTGATAAGGCAAAGCTGAAGGGTCCAGCAAAGTCCTCCAAACCAGGCTCAGATCTGGAGAAGGTCCCTGGTACTCCTGATGAGATGTTCTTGTTGCAGATGAGAGACATTCAGAATGAGCATCTGACACGTTTCATTGGCGCCTGCATTGATCCTCCCAACATCTGCATCATCACAGAGTACTGCCCCCGTGGGAGTCTGCAGGTACTACTACTACTTATTATATTTTAGTATTGATACTGATACTACTACTGCTGCTGCTGCAGCTACTACTACTACTGCTGCTGCAGCTACTACTACTACAACAATTACTACATTACTACTACATAACTAACAGCTTTCAAGATATCTGTAGTTGTTAAAGCCGTCGCCCTGGAGCCTGTGTGTCAGATCTCTGGGTTCCTCTGTGGATTAAACACTTGGCACGTTTGTTGTGAGAGTGTTTGACTGGCAGCCATGTTTGTTCTTATGCCACAGAGTACATGTGGCACCAGCGCTAACACTCACCACATGTAATTGTAAAGTGTGTGAGACTCAAATGGAGCTTTCAGTGATGGTAAACTACACCTGTGGCCACAGTTGCCCTGGGGCAGACTGACAGAAGCAGGACTGCCAATTTGCACTATCAGCCCCTCTGACCATGACCAACACTCATGGGTGCACCACATTTACACTAGGCAACGCGGGTCAGTGACACAATGGCAGTTTTTGTCACTGCCGTCTCTGTGGCGCTTGGTATCCCCAGCAGTCACCGGCTCTACTGAGCAAAAGAGATCAGAACAGATCAGCTTTGACCAGAAGGTTTGAACACAAATATAATCTCCAAACCTTTCAAACTGTTGTGAGGCTCCCTCAGGGTGAGGCGGGCTGAGGGAGAGCTTCATGTGTCCTTCATGAAGCAGATAGTGGGCGTATGCTTCTCTAGGATTTGTATTCACACGTAGAGTAACAGTAATGCATGTCCTCATTCCTGCTTTTATAGTTTGAAAAAGAGAAAAAAAAAAACACTGGTCATAAAAATAATTGTTTTTGTATCTGTGTCTCTGAAGGACATCTTGGAGAATGACAGCATCACTCTGGACTGGATGTTCAAGTATTCACTCATCAACGACATCGTCACGGTAAAAACACACTGGGAATTTAACCCCAACCCCCACCTGCCCAAAAGCACAACAACAGAGTCTGCATGTCCTCCCTGTCTCACTGTGGCAGAGTGGTTTCCCCCTCTCAGTAAGAAGATTGTGGGTTAAACTCCTGAATTAGACTCCGCCTGACTCCTGGTTTAGTCCTGGTTTAGGCCTGGTCCAGTCCTGGTTTAGACCTGGATTAAACCTGGTTTAGCCTCACTTTAGTCCTGTTGTCAGTGTGAGGTTGTGGGTTCTATTCCTGGTCTCTGTGAGGTTGCGGGTTTAATTCCAGGCCTGTCTTAGTGTGAGGTTTTGATTTGATTCCCGGTCTCTCTGAGACTGTGGATACAATTCCCAGTCTCTGTGAGGCTGTGGGTTCGAGTCCCGGTGTGCTCTGTTCTAGGGCATGCTGTTCCTCCATAACAGTGTGATCGTGTCTCATGGGAAGCTGAAGTCGTCCAACTGTGTGGTGGACAACCGCTTTGTCCTGAAAATCACAGACTACGGACTGTCTAGCTTCAGAGCAGACAGTGAGAGCGGGAAGGACGCCCACGCATACTATGCACGTGAGTCCTGTTTAGACCGGGTTTAGTTCTCAATTTGTCCTGGTTTAGTCCTGGTTTAGTCTTCATTTGCTCATGGTTTAGTCCTGGTTTAGTCTTGGTTCAGTTCTAGTTTAGTGCTAGTGTAGTCTTGGTTTAGTCTTGGTTCAGTTCTGGTTTAGTCCTGGTTTAGTCTTGGTTCAGTCCTGGCTCAGTCCTGGTTTAGTCCTGGTCTGGTTTCAGAGCGGTTGTGGATGGCCCCTGAGCTGCTGCGTCTCGAGGCTCCACCCCCTCAGGGCACACAGAAGGGCGACGTCTTCAGCTTTGGCATCGTGCTCCAGGAGGTGGCGTTACGACGAGGCACCTTCTACATCCAGGGAGACCCGCTCAGTCCTAAAGGTGAGACACCTGCTCAGAGACTCACTCAAAGATCCACTCAGCCCTGAAGGTGAGAAACCTTTACAGCACCTTCAGTTATAGTAAATCGGACTTGCGGAGTGGTAAATTACACATGAATGGCCCTTCATGTTGCAATTTCTACTGCAGAACTGTTAAAGCATTTTGATGCTCCAGTTGCTGAGATTAAAATAACCTTTGACCTCTAACCATGGCAACAGCAGTGAATGAAGAAAATGTGTGTTTTGTTTTTTTTTAACACTTAGTTGGCTGTTATTCATGCCTGCATAATTAGCATAATTGCTTAGATAAGTTTAAATCAGCCCTATAGTGCTGGTATGTCTCTATAGTTCTAACCTCTGACCCCTGTGGATCATTCTGTTATCATTTGGACATTTTAAATCACAATACTAAGCTAAAATGATTTAATAAAAGAAACAAGTGCACTAATTTCAGCGTTAAAAAACTGTGGTGTCCAATGGGAGCTGACGTGGCCGTAAACGTCATGACAACAAAGCGCCGCATGCTGTGGGCCCCTCCTGTGGATATCTGCACATCACACTAGAGCAGAGCATTTTTTTTACATTTGGACCAAAATGACGACGTGACACTGCCCAGTCCTACGAGTATCACGTGTTAAGAAAATCAATCCAGGAGAATAAAGATGACTCAAACATGAATCACTCCAAATACAACTTCAGAGGGTCAATTATAAAGAAACTACAATAACATGGTTAAAAGATCTGAAAAGCTGACTTAGGAGAATTGGTCTCCTTTGAATTAAAAATATTCAACATACAAAAATATAACACAGTTCCCAAAGGAAGCTTTGCATTATGCACACACGTTCTATTTGCAATGTACACCAGGTTAAAGTTTTGGTTCTTCTTACTTTAGACCTGGTTTCATTGTTTAGACCTGATTTAGACTTGGTCTAGTCCAGATTTGGTCCTGCCTTAGTCCTGGTTTAGTCTTGCTTTAGTCCAGGTTTAGTTCTGCTTTAGTCCTGCTTTAGTCCTGCTTTAGTCCTGCTTTAGTCCTGCTTTAGTCCTGGTTTAGACCTGGTTTAGACCTGGTTTAGTCCTGCTTTAATCCTAGTTTAGTCCTGCTATAGTCCTGCATAGTCCTGGCTTATTCCTGGTTTTAGTCCTGCTTTAGTTTTTAGTCCTGGTTTAGTCCCATTTTAGTCCTGTTTTAGTCCTGCTTTAGTCCTGCTTTAGTCCTGTTTTAGTCCTGTTTTAGTCCCATTTTAGTCCTGTTTTAGTCCTGCTTTAGTCCTGCTTTAGTCCTGTTTTAGTCCTGCTTTAGTCCTGCTTTAGCCCTGGTTTAGTCCCATTTTAGTCCTATTTTAGTCCTGGTTTAGTCCTGCTTTAGTCGTGCTTAGTCCTGGTTTAGTCCAGTTTTAGTCCAGTTTTAGTCCCAGTTTAGTCCTGGTTCAGTCTTGCTTCAGACAACCTGCTTTGGTCCATGCTGTAGTGGACTTTCTGTCCTGATTAGCATACATGTATTCATTAGCAAATGAAGGAAATGAGGGTTTGTCCGATAAATGTTGAAATGTGATGGTGCGATAGAGACCGCTCCTCTCCTTTGTTTGAGAGAAAACCTCCTTCACAAAGAGAACGCAGGAATATTGAAAAGAACATTCTAATTTCCTCTGGAGACTCTCCCCCTGACCCTCACTCTGACCCTTCCTATGTCCCTGCTTTTGTCACAAATGGTTTTATTAAAGGGCCCATATCACACTATTTTCTGATCTCTGTTTTAATGTAGTTTCCTCATCACAAACACACCTGGAGTTGTGTTTTGTTTCATTTACACATGTTTAACACACACATTTAGGCTGAGTTCTTCTCTCAAACAGAAAACACCTTGTGATGTCATGTGGTAATACAGGACGTGCTCCACTGTGCTTTTAAAGTCCATACACCTTCACTAGAATCATCTAATAATTTTAGCCGTGGAATTGTCAGTCTCTACTGAAAAGGAGCTGTTCACTGTTAAATAACATCACAAGAGTAAGTGGAGGTTTGGAGATGTAAACAGACTAATAATAAAGAGTTACTCAAACATGTGGGAATGAAACAAAACACAACTCCAGGTCTGTTTTTAAGGAGGTAACATCATTACATCATGACTTAAAGTTCACAAGAGTCCATTTTGCGTGATATAGGAGCTTTAAATCAGTTCTTAATTTCATCTGAAAATCTTGACCAGTCCCAATAACAGGTCCCTGTGTAAGAAAGGTTTCATAATAATAAATAATAAAAATATACTTTTTGTCGTTGTTTATTTGATACTATGAAATACGCTTCTGATACCATAATGATGATAAAAAGAACTCTTTCTTTAAATTATTTGGATTATCTGGATCATAAGTTTGTATAGTTCTTTCTAAACTGTGAGTTGTATAGACACCTGCAGCATCCTGCTTCAGTGTGCCGTGGTGTGATAGAACGGTCTATTTTCATGTGATTACAGCGTACATATGTCATCTTATGCTTATGCTAATCTTCATCTGTCGTGTTATCTTCATTTAGAAAAGATCTATTTTAGAGCTGGTTTAGTCCTGGTTTAGACCTGCTAAAGACCTGGTTTAGACCTGGCGGGACTTGGACTGCCTTCTTACAGTTGTGTTTTGTTTCAGAGATCGTGGACCGTGTGGTGCTTGGGGAGTGGCCCTGCCTCAGGCCCACAATCGACCCCCAGGTCCACAGCCCCGATCTGGGTACTCTTATGACTCGCTGCTGGGCTGAAGAGCCCACCGAGAGACCAGACTTCAGCCAGATCAAAGTCCTGCTGCGGAAACAGAACAAGTGAGGACTCAACCAAGACTAAACCAGGACTGAACCAGGACCGAACCAGGACTAGACCAGGATATTGAACCCTGTTGTTGTTCAGGGAGTCCCGGACAAACATCTTGGATAACCTTCTGTCTCGGATGGAGCAGTACGCCAACAACCTGGAGGAGCTGGTGGAGGAGAGGACTCAGGCCTACCACGAGGAGAAGAGGAAGGCTGAGGCTCTGCTGTACCAGATACTACCACAGTGAGTACTACTACTACTACTGCTACTACTACTCCTACTACTGCTACTACTACTCCTACTTCTACCACTACTACTACTAGTTGTAGTGGTAGAAGTAGTAGCACATTGGCAACCTCTCTTCCGTCAGTCTGCCACAGGGCAGCTGTGGCTACAATAGAATCTTACCACCACTGAGTGTGGAGTAAATGAATAATGACAAGTGTGTAAAGGTTTCAGTGACTGTGCAGTCGCTTTAGTATTTTCCAAAACTTTGTCTGGTTTCAAATCCCTTTTTTAAAATGATTTTGACAGGTTTGTGGTGTTATTTTTGCTGTACTTTTGCTGTATTTTTGCAGTATTTTATTGTTATTCTGAGCCTTTTGCCGTCTTTGCTCAGTTCTGTGGCAGAGCAGCTGAAGCGTGGGGAGACGGTTCAGGCTGAAGCCTTCGACTCTGTGACCATTTACTTCAGTGACATTGTGGGATTCACCGCCATCTCTGCAGAGAGCACCCCCATGGAGGTGAGCACCCACAGAGCACCCACTACAAGTACACACACTGGCAGAGAGCACCCCCATAGAGGTGAGCACCCAGAGAGGACCCACTGTGAGTAAACACACACACAAACAGAGAGCATCTTAATGGAGGTGTCTAGTTGTATATTTGTGGAGTTTATTGTGGCATATTTTCATCAACTGTTTAAAGTCTATTTGTAGTACTTTTCTTGGAGTACTAGTACACAGTATTGTGAGTACTTGTTCCTGTGTTTGCAGGTTGTGACTCTGCTGAATGACCTCTACACATGCTTTGACGCCATCATTGACAACTTCGACGTTTACAAGGTAAAAAAAAAATATGTATTTAAAAATACTTTATTTACAAAGTACAAGGGCTTGCTCCATTTCTGATTCTCACCTTGTGGTGCGGCGTCCTCATGTTGATATCTGCTCTGAAGATATTTCGTATTTGTTTGTTTTGTAGTACTTTTTATTACAAACTCCACACAGAAAGGCCCAGGGATTGAACCCGGAACCTTCTTGCTGTGAAACATGAGTGCTAGCCACTCAACCACCATGCCGCAATATACAGGCTACATTTCTTTAAAGGTGCACTATGTAACTTTTGCTTGTCGTCATGGAGATGTTTATGCTTTTTCTCTAACAGTTCACAGTAAGACATTAAACCCATCTGTCTTGCTGGTATTTAATTATCATTGTTATTGCAAATTGCAAATTACATTTAAACAACTGCAGTATTGCAAGGTACATATAAACATGCATATGTAAACATTCTTACTCTTGGTGGGCACACCTCTCCACAGATATGACATATCTCTATGGAGCTTGATGAGTTTAAAACCATACTCTGGAACATTCCAGGCAAAATATTGACATCTCCATAGAGACCAGAAGATGGTGGACCCTCCACCACAGAAGTTACACAGTGCACCTTTAATGATTTATTTGTCAATTTTAACAATATGATTTATATCGTTTTATTGGGTAATATGAAAGCAGTTCCACTTTTTTAAACACACCTTCACTAGAATCATTTGGATCATTTCAGCCCTGGAATTGTCAGTCTCTACTGAACTAAAGGTAAAAGGAGCTGTTCACTTGAAAACTACAGCTTTATGACATCACAAGGTGGAACAGAGCGTTTGGAGCTTTGGAGATGTAGACAGACTAATAATAATAAAGAGTTACTCAAACATGTGCAAATAAAACAAAACACAACTGCAGGTCTGTTTTTGATGAGTCAGTTTAGCGTATTATAGGACCTTTAAAATTTGAAAAAAAATAAAAAAAATAAAAAATAAAATAAAATAAAAAAATTATTTTTCTCAAAATAAAATGTCATTTCTTGTGTCTGTGAGGTGTACATGTTGGTCTAAATATGTGCTGCTTTGGCGCCCTCTAGTGGAGATGACCAGCTTGTTTAATGTTTTTTTCAGGCAAACTTCACATTGTGTGAAAATATATATGGGACTATTTTTGGGTGTGAGAACAGAAGGACAAAGAACTGGAAAGTCTTGATCCAAATTTGGTGTTTTAGAGTTACTGCAGTTGTCACACAATCCCAGCATGCACCTCAAAACCCCACACTGCACCTCCAGACCCCACACTGCACCTCCAGACCCCACACTGGCACCTCCAGACTCCACACTGGTAGTGGAGTGGAGGAGAAACTAGTAGCGTGGACCATGCGTGTGCCACAATGAACAACCTTTACAGGAGTTTCAGAGATTGTGGATTGCAGACATTAAACTGTCAGTATCAGTAAATGCTATATGTACAGGGCTTTATAAAAGTCTATTTGATAGAAATATCTCCGGTGACCTTTTTTGATGACATAAGAAGGTGAAAAGTAAACCAGATGTTCAGATATTACAGAATTAAGGTGACATCTACCCTATATCTACTTCACACCCATGCCCGGTAAGGGTCACTCATGTTTAATATGATTGATTTTAAGAAAAATCATTGTCTACAATTGCTTTTAACAACAACAACAAAAATAAAAATCTCCAAAAGTGACTCAGTGCCATTCATTCACACCAGCCTGGTGGGTGCAGGAGCTGTATTCTTAGTGTTAGTTCTGTCTGTGTGTCAAACTTAGACCTTTAAAAAGAGCATTCTTATTCTGCGATTAGACCACACTGCCTCCTGTGGTCGATGAGAGGAACTAAACCCCAAATCCACTTTTCCACCATTAAACTGTTTATGTGCTGTTTCACTGGCATTATCTACTCCTCATTTTCTGACATATTTGTGCAGATGAGCTACAGTTGCAGCTTTCTGCTCATAAACACTTAAATCTAAACATGTGCAGCTTCCAATGGCTGATGGGCATTTCAAGTTCTACGTGACATCACACATGACTGTCCTGATTACAGCCAGGTGTTTCTGATACAAACACCTGACTGCAGGGCTGGAGTTTGAAGTGTGGATACCTGTTCCTTACACCCTCAGACTCGTGCTTAGTCCCACTTTAATGTCACAAAATAATGCTGGTGTGTTTGTGGTGCCCTCAGGTGGAGACGATCGGTGATGCGTACATGGTGGTCTCAGGGTTACCGGTACGGAACGGTAAACTCCATGGCAGAGAGGTGGCTCGGATGGCGCTGGCTCTGCTCCATGCCGTCCACTCGTTCAGGATACGACACCGACCAGAACTTCAGCTCAAACTCCGCATCGGCATCCACAGTGGTAAAAGCTCACGGGGTAGAAGCTCACAGGGTAGAAGCTCACAGGGTAGAAGTTCACAGGGGTAGAAGTTCACAGGGGTAGAAGTTCACAGGGGTAGAAGTTCACAGGGGTAGAAGTTCACAGGGGTAGAAGTTCACAGGGGTAGAAGCTCACAGGTAAAACACCTCATAGAGGTAGTGCCATAGCTCTCTCCCAGTGAATGCTATTTTCACTTCATAAACAGTCAGATGTTTATTCTCACAAACTTCTTCATTTCAGACTTCATCAGAAGTTCTGCAACAGAATCACTCTCTGCCCCTCCCCCACAACTGTTGCTATGGAGATTATCAACAGTACAGTAGCAGCACAGTTTTAATAATTGTTGTATGTTCATCAAAATGGCTGAAATGGTGATTTCTTATTATTTCACAAAAATAGATTAAATACAGTAAGCCCCACCTTCTCAGATAGCTGGGCTGTGATTGGTACTCGGCCCATGTGTGGAGAAGAGGCTCTAGAACCACAGACCTGTGTCATTTTGTTCTTACAGCTCCAGGTGAAGAACAAACTTCTCCTTATGAAGAATGAAATTGCCTTAACTAAGTGTCATACACTGAGGACACAAGCTGATTGAAGTCACAGAATCTGACAACCCAAAGTGAGGAGCTCATTCTGCCCTCTGATTGGCTATAACGTCACATGAGTTTATTTATTTCTTGAACAAAACAGAGACAGTGCACAGTATTACCCTTACCATCGTGCCAGGCTGCGGCAGCACTCGTTTCCACCTGCGGTCTCTGAGCTGGCTGATGTTGATGATACATTCCCTGAGGGTATGAAGCTAACTTTAGGCACCACTCTGTCTGAAGCTCAGTTAGACTGAGCTTTATTTTATCACAGTCTGACCATAAAGAACTGAATTAGCTGGAACTAAGGAACAGGTGAGCTGATTTGTGCTGTTAAACAAGTCCCTCTCAAATAATATTACAGTCACAAGCTCACTAGCACTGGCAAAAGTTTTTCAGTGAGTCCCTGAAATACGTGGTGGAAAAGTTAAGAGACTTCAGACCAGGTAGAGTCGTAAAAGAAGTACTTTATCTGATCAGATGAAGGGAGTTATAAGCAGGAGGTACACAGAAGACATGCGTGGATAAATGCAAGTGGTCACAGTTTCAGTATTTATCTATGTAGAGAGGAAAAACATAACCAGAGTATGCACATGTATGGCATTAACTATTTTTAGGGTTTTACATAATGGAGTTTTGCTATCTTCATGTGAGACAAATGTGACAGGGGTGAAAAGGGTAGAATGAATAGAAGTATTGGTTACAAACAACTCCTTCCACAACCGTTAAATATAGCGTATGTGAGAAAAGGTGAAGGTTAACCTTGCCTAGAAACAAAATTCATGCTTTCAGTCCCTCTCACCTCTTTGTTGAAAATCAAACTCCTAAACAGGACCATGAACTCGGACTGATCACAGGCTCCTGAAAATGTGCCTTTTTGTATGTTTTCAGGCCATCTTAAAACATTTTTACCTGTGTTCGCTAATGTATATAATGTGTCACCATGGTAACTGTGGAACATTCCACCATAGACATACATGTAGAACACCCCCACCATGATGTGACTGAAAAGTATGAATAGATCCAAATGTAAACGTCTTGGTCCTGGTCCGGTGCAGGTCCGGTGTGTGCCGGAGTGGTCGGCCTCAAGATGCCTCGATACTGTCTGTTTGGAGACACAGTGAACACATCATCACGAATGGAGTCTACAGGAGAAGGTCTGAACCAGGACTAAACTAGGATTAAACCAGGACTAAACCAGGACTGAATCAGGACTGAACCAAGACTGAACAGGACTAAACCAGGAACGAACCAGGACTGAACCAGGACTGAACCAGGACTGAACCAGGACTGAACCAGGACTAAACCAGGACTGAACCAGGACTAAACCAGGAATGAACCAGGACTAAACCATGACTGAACCAGGACTAAACCATGACTGAACCATGACTGAACCATGACTGAACCAGGACTGAACCAGGACTGAACCAGGACTGAACCAGGAGCGAACCAGGAGCGAACCAGGAGCGAACCAGGAGCGAACCAGGACTGAACCAGGACTGAACCAGGACTAAAACTGGACTAAACCAGGGATTTAACTAGGGATTTAACCAGAACTAAAACTGGACTAAAGACTGAACCAGGACTGAACCAGGACTGAACCAGGAGCGAACTAGGACTGAACTAGGACTGAACTAGGACTGAACTAGGACTGAACTAGGACTGAACTAGGACTGAACCAGGACTAATCAGGACTAAACCAGGACTGAACCAGGACTAAAACTGGACTAAACCAGGGATTTAATTAGGGATTTAACCAGGACTAAAACTGGACTAAAGACTAAACCAGGACTGAACCAGGTCTGAACCAGGTCTAAACCAGGTCCAGTCTCATGGTCTTCTGTCTTCTGCAGCGCTGAAGATTCATGTTTCTTCTGCGACCCGTGATGTTCTCACAGACTTCAACAGTTTTCAGCTGGAGCTCCGAGGAGAGATTGACATCAAGGGGAAGGGCAAGATGACCACATACTGGCTGCTCGGGGAATCCAACCCACAACCTCCCAACGACTGACAAGACAGACCAGCAACTGTGAGAATTCAACCAGCAACCTGCAATCTCCTCTGCTCCTCTCTTCTGACCCTCGCCTCTGCTCCTCTGACCCTCTCCTCTGCTCCTCTGACCCTCTCCTCTGCTCCTCTGACCCTCTCCTCTGACCCTCTCCTCTGCTCCTCTCCTCTGCTCCTCTGACCCTCTCCTCTGCTCCTCTGACCCTCTCCTCTGCTCCTCTCCTCTGCTCCTCTGACCCTCTCCTCAGCTCCTCTGACCCTCTCCTCTGCTCTTCTGACCCTCTCGCCTGCTCCTCTGCTCTTCTGACCTTCTCCTCTGCTCTTCTGACCCTCTCCTCTGACCCTCTCCTCTGCTCCTCTGACCTTCTCCTCTGCTCCTCTGACCCTCTTCTCTGCTCCTCTGACCCTCTTCTCTGCTCCTCTGACCCTCTCGCCTGCTCCTCTGCTCCTCTGACCCTCTCCTCTGCTCCTCTGACCCTCTCCTCTGTTCCTCTCCTCTGCTCCTCTGACCCTCTCCTCAGCTCCTCTGACCCTCTCCTCTGCTCTTCTGACCCTCTCGCCTGCTCCTCTGCTCTTCTGACCTTCTCCTCTGCTCTTCTGACCCTCTCCTCTGACCCTCTCCTCTGCTCCTCTGACCTTCTCCTCTGCTCCTCTGACCCTCTTCTCTGCTCCTCTGACCCTCTCGCCTGCTCCTCTGACCCTCTCCTCTGCTCCTCTGACCTCCTCTGTATCATATATTCACTGTAAAGGTGACTTTGGCTCATGGACATAAGATAGTAAGAATCTTATCTAAAACAAAGACTTTTATTTTAAAGGAGCGATGGACCCACCAAAAAGCAGCACAATATTAAGGTCACATGGTACAAAGAGAAAAACAGTGGATTTACAGGAAAAGTAGATCCAGCAACACACAGTGGCGGAAGGATAGAAGCAACACTGTGTTTCTCACTTTGGGATAAAAACAAAGGATTTTTCATTTCCTTGTGGGATTCTTGGTACAGTTTTTGTGAATCCTGGAGACGGACTGAACCAGGACTGAACTAGGACTTTTAGATTCTGTGAAAGACTTTATGTTCTGTGGTGGAAGACTGTTGTGGTGCACAGAAACAGATATTTTTCTATAGGCCTATTCCAGTGTTAATGTGGACTGTAAAATATGTAGAAAGTAGAAGTCTAAATAAACTTATGTTGGATCAGTACAGATTTGCTTCATCTGTTGTCACA
Organism: Taenioides sp. WSHXM2023; assembly: GCA_029959045.1. NCBI lineage: Eukaryota > Metazoa > Chordata > Actinopteri > Gobiiformes > Gobiidae > Taenioides > Taenioides sp. WSHXM2023. The sequence goes on from CM057088.1 coordinate 2,086,510, forward strand.
GGACTGAACCAGGACTAAACCAGGACTAAAGCAGGATTGAACCAGGACTAAACCAGGACTAAAGCAGGACTAAAAACCAGATTGTTCTGTGTCCCCTTGCAGAGTTAAACATGTTCAAATCAAATAGAGCTTTTACTGAGAACTATTCTAATGCTGATTTATTCTTCAGTACAGAAACACTGGACATGAAGGCTCATTTATTTATGTTCTAATTTGGTGTTTTGGTTCAAGATGATCATCCAATCAGACAGCAGAATGCCCCTCACACGTGTGCCGGATACAGTTCCTTTAAAGCCGCCCTGTGAAACTTTTCTGGTGAAGGGACCCACACCTGTTTAATGTCTAACGTTATACTGTATGTGCCTTACCTGGATGTTCCACAGTATGGCATTAAATGTGTCTATCTTTCACAAAAACAGCTCATGCTTTTACTGATCTTTGACTATACCTGAGGCTGTGCTCAAGTTACATTTACTTGAATAATTTTTTTTTTTTTTTTTTTAAAGATGTTACACTTTGAGTACTTTTCCAGCATACTTTTACTCCTACTTGAGTAATTTCTTGGACCACTACTTTGTACTTCTACTTGAGTAACGTTATTTTGAAGTAACGTGACTCTTATTTAGACCTAGACAAACTTTATTGATCCACAAGGGAAATTATTTGGATACAGTAGCTCACACATCACAATATCATATAATATTATTTGAGTAAAATTTGTGACTACTCTACTCACCTCTGCCGTAATCTCATATGAGTTAAAGTTTCAGCACATGTGACTTATACTTAAAACAGCAGTAAAAAAAGAATGCTTCAGAAACACTAACAGTCTGTGAGAAAAACATGGTGACAGGCCTAAAGTCTTAAACTGGCTACAGTAAAGAGAAGAGTATCATCATTGAAATCAAGCTTTATTTTATTTTGTCTATATTTGTCCTTTATTCAACCATAAAAACATTATAATATATAATTACTCTAAGATTCTGAATCTCTCATATATGAGAGACCTGTTCAGTTACTTCCTCCAGCTCTGGTGCTCACTTCTACCAAACCCCGAGGCGTTCAGAGGCCAGCCCAGAGACATAGTCCCTCCAACGTGTCCCTGCTCTTCCCTGGGACCTCCTCCTAGTGGGATGTGCCTGGAACACCTCTCCAGGGAGGTGTCCAGGATGTCCTCCCCTCAGCTGCTCCTCTCCATGTGGAGGAGCAACGGCTCTAATCTAAACTCCTCCCGTGTGACTGAGCTCCTCACCCTATCTCTCAGGAGCGACCAGCCACTCTGTGGAAGAAACTTATTTCGACCGCTTGTATCTGCGATCTCCGGTTAATGACCTTTTGGTTAATGACCTTTTGGTCATTAACCATTGACCTTTTGGTCATTAACCAAAGCTCATGACCAAAAGGTGAGGGTAAGAAGAGACCTAAACCAGGTCTAAACCAGGATCAGGCTAAAACCCTCACTCGTGAACAAGACCCTGAGATACTTGAACTCCTCCACAGGAGAGAGAGCACCACCTTTTTTTGGTCAAGAAACCTTGTCATGTGATCCTCTCTATATGTCTGGGCTTGGGACCCACAAAACGAGCACACTTTAACCCACTGTGGCTGGATTTCTCATGTAGATATTTCTGAGTCAAGTCCTGGTCTTGGTCCTGGTCTCGGTCCTGGCCTTGGTTCTGGTTCTGGTTCTGGTTCTGGTCTTGGTCTTGATCCGAGTCCTGGTCTTGGTTTGGTCTCTGGGTCTCCTCTTGGATCATCTGGTTCAGACAGTGAAGCAGGTTTATGGATCTAAAAAACATGAAGAATTCTTTAAATACTTAAGTCTGTTTTTACTGTATCAGTCCATTTATCATACGGCCGTACAATCGAAGGCCATCGAATCGAAATGTGAGACTAAGACTGAGACTAAGCTAATAAGCAATTATTTAGATAGTAATTCTTTGCAAAGAACATTCTGTGTGTCAGACGCCCTCAACGTGTGTCAGATGCCCTTCCTTATTCTGTGTAAAAGCTGCTAACCCTGTAGTTTAGACCTCTACAAACATGTTCTGAAACACATGGGATTTTTGTTTTAGTTTGTCAGTTCAGATTTCAGTCTCTCAGATGTTAAAGCTTTACAAAACGTAAAAAATGTCATTAGACTTTTCCAAAAGCATGCCCCTGCTCCCTCGCTCTGTCTCACCTGTTTGGGTCAGAGCAGATCTTCTCGTAGAGGAACAGTGAGGCCAGACCTTCCTGCACAGATGGATGCACAAAGCTGAAGCTCCTTTGGACTCCACAGTGCCTCCCTCTGGGCACTTGTGTGCACAATCCGGAGTACACCACAGCTTCTTTCACCTCCACTCCACAGGCCTCCAGCTCCTCCTCACAGAACATCAGATGCCTTCCCTGCAGCTGCTCCCAGGCCAGTCTGGACAGAGCCAGGATGACTTGGTGGACTCGTGTTTGGTGGAGTCTATATCTCTGCTGCATCTTCTTCATGTGGTGGGCGAGGAGGTGAACAAACATCTGCTTCTGTGTGACCCTTGTGTTGGTCTTCACACAGAGCTGAGCTGTGATGGAGCAGACCAGAGGCAGGCAGCACAGGCTGTAAACAGGAGTACAGGAGTGAAGCTGAGCTCTCAGGTTCTCATCCTGGAGGTGCTGGAGGAAGTACACCTCCTTGTGGTGGTTGGTGAAGCCGTGCAACTCTGTGATTCTGTGTATGAGGGTGGGGGGGATGGAGGAAATAGCCGTGGGGCGAGACGTGATCCAGAGCTGGGTATTGGGCAGGAGGTCCCCCTTCAGCAGGTGGGTCACTAAAGTCTCCACGGGCATCGGTCTGGAAATATCTGAACATCTGAGCTGAGAGGAGAAGTCCAGAGACAGAAGACACTCATCTAGAGCGTCCAGCATCAGGAGCAGTTTGAGCTGAGACAGGTCTATGAGCCCAGACCTGCTCAGACTAGGGCAGGAGATCTCCAGAAGCTCCAGTAGAGTCCTGCTCTGGTTCTGGAGAATGTTCAGCTCAGAGAAAGACAGAAGAGCAACGATCTGCACGTCCTCCAGAGCTGTGCCCTCACACCAGTCCAGCAGAGAGTGCTGAAGCAGGAGGCTCTTCCCCACGCCCGCCTCCCCCACCGTCAGGACTGTCCCAGGAGACCAGCCTCTGACCCCAGCTCCAGGTCTGGGTCTGAACAGGTCAGAGCTGTGGAGGGGAGAGTCCTGCTGCTGTGGGGTCTCTTCTGTCAGATAGAGTCTAGAGTTTATCTGTGACTGCAGCTCCCCTTTCAGGTCAGGCTTAAACTTGTGTCTGTAAAAACTCCTTAACTTCCTCTGGTACACCACCAGCAGGTCCTCTTCACCTGAAGCACAGTCACAGCACGACTTTAAGAATCATTCTGCCCATTATAACAAACAATACAAGTTAAAGGGCCCATATCACGCTATTTTCTGATCTGTTCTGATCTAGTTTCCTCAACACAAACATTCCTGGAGTCACACATGTTTAACACACAAACCCTGAGTTCCACCTTGTTCCATCTTGTGATGTCATGTGGTGATACAGGAAGTTGTCCACTGTGTTTTTAAACTCCACACACCTTCACTAGAATCATTTGGATCATTTCAGCCCTGGAATTGCCAATCTCTACTGAACTAAAGGTCCTTTAACCTTTAGCTGTTAACTTGAAAACCACCGCTTCATGATATCAGAAGGTGGAACAGAGCATTTTGAGCTTTAGAGTCCACTCACCATATTCTTCACAGAGAAAGTCTTTGGGCAGATACACAGAGCGGCATCCAACCTCCTAAAACACAAACCTTCATTACATTTGAAATCAAAACTCAACTAGACTCCTGACGGTACAAGATGAAATTAAATTCACCAAAAAAAGGAATCAATGAGAATTTTCTTACCCCCCAAAAGTGACGATAATCTTGAGTTTCTGTTTGAACTTCATCACTAAAAACAAAATATGTATTTAATAGTAATATGTATTGAATATGTATTTACATAGGACAGTGAAAAAAGACTCCATTTACAGCATGTTGACACATAATGTACACAGCAGTGAGAAGACACAACTCTCACCATGAACATGATGCCACTTTACAGTGAGTTCTGTGTACTTCTGTGAAGTTGTGAGTATTTCACAATGACTGAAAGAAAATGCATCTAAATAAAAGCAGTAACTCACTCTTCCCCAGGGGGTGTGCCGCTGAAGAGAGGGGGCTGGCCTCTGGACACATCACTTCTCAGAGACACGCAGGTGAGACATGATCCAGGTGCTTTGACAGGTGCAGGGACAAGTGCACAGTTTTCCTTCCTTTAAACGCACAGAGGAAAGTTATAAACCAGAGGCCAAAGCTGAACTAAAGCGTGACTTAGACTATAGACAATACATGACGCACGCACACACGCACACACACACACACACACAGACACACAGACACACAGACACACAGACAGACACACACACACACACACACAGAACATTGTGTAGAACTACATTGAATTGAGGCTGTGTAAAAAGGATCTGTCTGATGTGGTGGGGTGGCTGGAGTAATTACTTGAAACCACATTCATAACAATTCCAACTGTAGGTGAATGTGCTTTTCATGTCTGTGTCACTTACCCTTTAGAAACTGAAGGTGTGTAGTGTACAGATTTGTCAGCAGGGGGAGCCACCTCTGAAACTTGTGTGTCTTTCATTGTTAGTGATGGCTAGAAAAGTAAAATTAAAACAGTTATTTCTACATGAGTTTAGGATTAAAGAGTGTTGGATTTTGACTTGCAGGTAACACTTTATATTAATTACACTTTTAATATCATTATGAACAAAAACAAATACTTTATTAAGAAGGATTCAGGTTTAGTGACTACTTAAAGCTACAGTATGCAACTTTCTGGAGGTGGCATGTCCCCTGCATGAGTCCATAGAAATAGAAGGTTAAAGTCATACTTTGGAACATTCTCCATGGAGACAGATACGTTTCATGCCATAGTTTGGTTACCTGTCAGCCAGAAGCACACGCTTTGACAAAACTTTACAGGTGACAGGTGGATTAACCAGTCAGAGAGACAGACACATGGTCCATTTGGGTTAAAACAAACATGGTGGTTTAGGAGTAAAAATGGGGAAAATAACCCAGAGGACTGAAAAACAGCAGATTTGGGCAAAATCAGTGATAGATTTACTTTGTGAATGATCCAGATCTTTGGAGAGCAGATCTTCTGCGTATGAGAGAGACAAATGAGCTGCTGTGGTTGGACAGAGGTTTGCCTCTCTGTGGTCCCATTCCAGAGCCTTCTGGATTCACACAGGATGTAAACGGGACTGGCTACTCAGGCAAATACTGAAGAATATTATAGCAAAAGGAACAACTGTTCTATGAAAGCAAGCCCGCTCACAGTCAGGACACTGTTTTTTCAGTCGATAAACACATCCATCGATCGATGTGAGTAGTCACTAAGCCTGAATCATTCTTAATCAACTCTTTGGAGCTTTTATAAAGTGGAACTGTTTATTCATGTTTTAAGAGATGTTAAAAGTACCTGTGTGTGAAGGGACTGATGACAGGGACGGACAGGGACAGCTCTTGGGAAAATTACAGCAGGTTCAGGGATTGTACCTGCCAAATGAAACAGACCAAACGGTTTCATACTTCCAGTTGACAACACAGTTGAGTTTTCATTCACAATAAATGAGGAGCTCTGTAAAATACCGGAAAATCTTCTGATTTGGATTTTCTCTGGTTGCTGTTTCCCATTCGCTGAACCTGGAAAAACAAAATGATTAAAATTGACCAAATACATATTTTTACATGCTAATGCTTCTGTAATTATTATAATATCCATTTTGAAACAGAAAGAAGAGACAGTTAGGCAAGATTATTTTTACAGATGTCAGTCATACCACAAATGCCATCTATATCTGCTAGCATTTCAAAGTTCTTCTTGCATTCTCACAAACTCAAAAACCAAAACCCAAAACAGAAATCGACTGATAG
>CM057088.1:2097500-2127500 GCA_029959045.1 Taenioides sp. WSHXM2023
CTTTGGATCAGTGGACAAACACACACAAACTGAGGGACCATGGTAACAGTGTAATGCAAGACTTGTTGTTTACTTCTTCATTTCTCCTCCACCCACAATCATTTACAATAATCTCTCTGCCACTTCCTGGAGCAGTTAGGATTCTTCTGAAATGAAAATAGAATTCCTGACTAGGGTATGTTTTATAGATGCAATCATGCAGGGGTTGCTTCATTTCAGTTCATTTGATCCACTTTTCTGTCCTCCTTTGGATCATTTCATGTTCAGAACTTTAGTGGAATTGACGTAGTCCACCTTTAGACCTGGTTTAGATCTGTTGATACTTGGTGTGACAAGTTTGAGCTCTGGGGTCACATTCACACTATCAAACGAGTACAGAGTTCATTTTGAAACACCACATGTGAAAATGCCCCAGATGCCCCAGGAGATTTGCTTTATCTGACAGAGACATGCGGTCAGAGTCTACATGCTGACATGAAGAGATTTCTCAATTTCTTTAATTCATGACACAGTTTTATGTCTACACTGTAAACAGGATTAAGAGGGGTGTGTGCGTGACTGTTCTGTGTGTTATTGCGAAGCGCTGTGTAGTAAATGGAAGTATTATGAGCATTACTATGAAAGGGTGAGTGGAAATGTACTGACAGCTTTTGTTTGAGCACTATAGACAGGGTTTGTCAGTGTCATTTTCAGTTTGTGTAAAACAAAGTGTTTTGTTCATATAATGCAGCGTTGAACTGTTCACTCTGCACATTTAATGTCAGAATAAACAAAGTCTCAGATGACTAAAGGGGAAACACTAAAGTTTCCTGCAGCGTGTGCTGGTTTCATGAGAAACAGGGAGTTGGATCTAATCTGTGCTTGAGGACGTGTGGTGATACAGGTTTATTATTTTACAGCTCTGATAACATTTACTGGAACCTGCTGGAGCAGAACCAACAACAGAGACAGAGACAGAGACAGAGAGACAGAGACAGAGAGACAGAGACAGAGAGAGGGACAGAGAGAGGGACAGAGACAGAGAGAGAGAAAGAGAGAGAGAGGGTCAGAGAGAGAGAGAGGGACAGAAAGAGAGACAGAGGGACACAGAGAGAGACAGGGAGAGGGACAGAGAGAGACAGAGAGAGGGACAGAGAGAGACAGAGAGAGGGACAGAGAGAGACAGAGAGAGACAGAGAGAGGGACAGAGAGAGACAGAGAGAGACAGAGAGAGACAGAGACAGTTATAAGCCTTTTTATATTTCATTGAGGCAAACGCGTTTTCAGCAGCTCTACACCACATTTAGAGCACAGAACATTTGTTTCATTTGCAAAGGAAACAGCAGTGCCGACAGACACACAGGGGGTACATCGAGTCTCAAAGAGGTACACACAGTACTCCTCTATAAAGTGTCATTAAAATACTACAAGTATTTCAAATGGAGGACAGGGCTTCCTTTTGCACCCCTGTAGACTGGGAGTGAAACTATGCCATACATTTGAATATTTATTTGCAAAGGGCTTCAACATTTCCATGGACACACAGGTCCCTGGTCCCTCACTGTCACATGCACTTCATGTTGGGAGAAATAACAAACCTATAATGGCATCAGTATTTTTCACATGATCAAACATCTGAAGAAACAGTTAACAGCACACTCCCCCTATTCTTATAACTAACACAGGCACGTTTTATATGGAAATGACATCACTGGAAATACATACATACAAGAATAAATATGTATATAATTATATTGCATTGTGGTAGTAGTATTTGAAGTAATAGTAGTAATATTTGGAGTAGTAGTAGTAGTAGTAGTAGTAGTAGTAGTAGTAGAATAAAAATAAAATGTACAAATAAATAAATTAAGAAAAGAATAAATTAAAACAAATGTAAAAACAAGAATACTTTAGCTTAATACTTAATCCCCGTGTGTGTGTGTGTGTATGTGTGTGTATGTGCATGTGTGTGTATATATGTGTGTGTATGTGGTGTTTGTATATGTGGTGTGTGTGTATGTGAGTGTGTGTGTGTGTGTGTGTGTGTGTATGTGTGTGTATATATGTGTGTGTATGTGGTGTGTGTATATGTGGTGTGTGTGTATGTGTGTGTGTGTGTGTGTGTGTGTGTGTGTGTGTGTGTGTGTGTGTGTGTGTGTGTGTGTGTGTGTGTGTGTGTGTGTGTGTGTGTAAAACAGTCTCACCTGTGATATAGCAAAGTGAGCTGAAGTCTCCTGAAGAAAGAAAGACAAAAAAGCACCAACAGACGACGAGTCACTTCCCTGAAGAGTGTTCTGAGGAGCAGCGACACACTTCTGCTTTCTGTGTGTGTGTGCGTGTGTGTGTGTGTGTGTGTGTGTGTGCAGCATCAACAGCAGACGTTAAACCCACAGGAGGAAACAGGATGTGAGTGGGAGGGAAATCATCTGATTGGCTGATGTTGCTGCGAGACGTGTCAGTGGTTTGGCTGGTTTCAATTTAAATAGAAGAAAGGCATTTTTGTTTTTTCACATTTTGCAGTGTGAGATATGAGGAGTGTGATGTGAGAGTGTGACGGGACTCAAATGTGTGAGAATATGTGACAGCTCACAGCCCTTGAAGCCTGTGACCACCAATGATGCATTCTTATTTTAACTGACAAAAAAAGTGAAATAAATTAAAGGACAATGGCAAAAAAAGGAGTTTTCTGTAAAGCCTTGGGAATAAGTTGGTTCTGTCGACATCTCAGGTTAAAGCGTAAATGATTCCTCTTCTCTGCTAACCTTTTAGTGTCCTTTTCCAGCTTTCTTACCAGTCCAACGATGGTTGGCTCGTAGTTGTTCTTAAGATGTATGTAAAATCCCTCAGTCGTCCAGGTAGAATCCATGGCAAAAAAAGGAGAATAAGGACAATGTTCACTAAAGACGAGTTTCTGCTGAAGGCTCTGGTTTGGTTTTTAAGAAGTAGATTTTTATGTGATTATTTCCAGATGTCCACACAAATAATGTTTACCTCACAAATAATGCAAAATGAACCGTGTCCACAAAAAGAGGGAGCGGTGTGACCCTGTGAGCGTCAGTGTGTGATGTATGTGAGTGTGCCAAAACAAAAAGACAAACAAATGTGCATGGAGATGGCAGGAGAAGTTTGGGATGGCAGGGCAAGTTTGGACAGGTCCGACAGGAGCAGGTACAGAGTTGCCTGGGGAATACACACTTCTCCAGTACTTTGTGAAGATGTGTCTATGTATCAGAACAAATATGGCTGCTTACCAGGAAAAATGAAAGAAAAAAATATCACAAGACTGAAAAACATGTGGGATTTCTGCAGAATCAAAGAGAGAAGCACTAAACTCTGTTCATCTGTTTATCTGTTCATCTGTTCAGAGACAGTGCACATGAATGAACATTTATGTTAATGTTCCAGTTTTAGCTGCTTTAATAAACATAAAATTGTAAAATTTGTAAGATACAAGAATAAAAAGGGTTACTAAAGCTGCATAAAGGTTCATCCACACAAAACCTCAACACATGCAAAGGCTCGTTTCACACGTGTTACTGAAATAAACAATTGTGATTGGATGGCCGTGTTTGGTTCTCGAAACGTGATCTCCATCTGCACAAAACAGACATACAGGGTAGGACCAGGTGAAGAGCTCTTGTGTGTGAACATGGGACACAGTGACTGTGAAAACTGTGAAAACTGTGCGTATTCAAAGTTTACATTTATTATTAGTTATTATTTATGATGTTCCAGGTCACGTCTGTAAGTCACATTTGACCTCTTTAAAGCTCCTGTACTGTGTGTTGTGAATGCAGTGTGTGTGTGTGTTGTCAGTGCTCTGTGTGTGTGTGTGTGTGTGTGTGTGTGTGTGTGTGTGTGTGCGCGCGTTGTGAGTGTAGTTCTGTGAGTAACTACAGTACAGTAGCTGCTGCACTTACCTTGATGTCTCTTCTTGTGCAGTCTTGTTTTCCACCTCAGTTCACTTGTTCACTCTGTGTTCATGTGCTCACATGGATCTGCTCACAGACACAGGCGCTCGTGCTCAGGGTCCAGTCCAGACGATGTTCAAGTGGAGGAGGGACTTCTATGAAAACTCATATTCCTGTTGTTGTTTTGGAGTTTTCCATTTATTATGAAATTTATTACTGAAGTTCATTATAAACTGGGGATGCTTTTTCAACTCCCATAACGATATCGATACTTTGGCGGGAATTATCTATCGATTTCCTGGAGTGATGCCAGTATCGATATCTGTGCATCCCCATAATGCATTAGTCTTATATAGTGTTTTTCAATTTTGTGCATTGTTGGTTCATTCCACACTCAGGGAGAGTTTTAAGTTTCATCTTAAGACCCACTTCTGCTCTCTGGCTTTTAACACCGCGGGAGTTGTGTGGTCCTCTGTGTCTTTTATTTATTTTTTATTTATTTATTGTTAGGGTATTTTATTGTTTTAGTACTGCCTTTACTTATTAATTTTATTATTTTGATTCATTTATTTTATTTTTTTTTTATTTATTTATTCTTTTAGTTCCTTTTGTTTGAACATAATTCTGCTGACTTTAGAGTTAAATGTTTAACACTGCTGTGTGAACTTAACATGTGTAGAATCCCTCAGTCGTGCAGGTAGAATCCATGGCAAAAGGACAAATTCAATTTGTTTTGTTTATAAAATGTGCTGTACAAATAAAGTTGGATTGGACCACCACTGTCCACAGTACCACAGTGCTGCTAAGCTATTACTGTAGCCACAGCTGCCCTGGGACAGACTGACCAAAGTGAGGCTGCCAATCTGCACCATTTGCCCCTGTGATCACCAACACTCACTCACACCACATCCACACAAGGTAATGTGGAAGAGAAATGTCTCCTGATCTTCCCAGCGGCTTCCCATCCAAATATGTTGTGGCTGTGGTTTTAACACTAATGGACTGTAAAAGTACTATACATATCTATATATCTATATATCTATACATATCTATACATTCTTGAAAGTTTGTATTGAAAGTTATTCAAGTTTTCAGTTCTTTTTGCCACATTTTGTATTGAAAAATATATCGTAATAATACCATACAATAATCATTTTGTTTAACTTAAGACGAATATTATTTAGATTTTCTTTTTCAAAATTCAGACAGACTAAAGTAAAAATATGCAAATTGTCTGATAGATCTTGAATTATACAAACAAAAAGAAAAAAAAAATGCATCTTCTCCACTCAAAAATACCACGTTTATTCAGGGGTTCCAGCTGGAGGATCAGATCAGCCTGTTATTCGTGTTTTCAAATCCAGTTTTCAAGTACAGTTAGTTCCAAAAATGACTTGTGTTTTGTAACATCTAACTTTTTAATCAGTTTGTCAGTTTGGAATAAACACACAATAAATACACGTCTCTTTGTCTTTGTCAGCGTTTGGTGCAGTTTTGTGATGTTTGTGATGTTCTGGTGGGACGTGTGGTCTCTGGTCCTGCAGGCCGGTGCTGGGGTCAGTGCAGAGCTCCAGGCTGCTCTGTCTGAACGGGACGCAGAGATCCACAGGCTGAAAGAGGAGCTCCAAAGGTTTATCTGATTTAAACCTGGCTTAGTCCTGGGTTAGATCTAGTTTAGACTCGATATAACCCTGATCAGTTCTGAGTGAGTTACTCTAGACTGGATCTGGTGTATTGACCAGGTTTAGTCCAGACTCAGTTCTGGTTTAGTTATGGGTAAGACCTTAGTTCAGTTCTGGGCAGTAGATGTGTCCAGTGGCTCTTCTCTACATTTCTTATTTATCCCTGTCCCAATCTTGTATGGCTCACATACAGGACAAGACAGAATTACTCAATTTGTGTGTGATTCATGTCAGAAAGTTAAGATGAGGAGAGAAAACCATTATAACTTTTTTTTTTTGTTTGTTTCCTTTAACCTCTTTACTTTAGAACAAGTCCAGTTCACTCTTTGTTATACTTATACTTATACTTAACTCCTGCACCTCTTCACACCTCTGCCTCTGCTCTTCAGCCCACCACTACACATGGACTCACCCATCCCCCCAGCCTGCCACTGTCATTTTCTACAGCCCAGGTGAGACTGGAGCTCAAGAAGATCAGACCCAGGAAGGCAGCAGGACCAGACGGCATCAGCTCCAGGCTCCTTAAGTCCTGTGCAGATGAACTGTGCGGAGTTATGGAGCATGTCTTCAACATGAGCCTTAAGCTGAGGGTGGTACCACAACTCTGGAAGACCTCCTGCGTGGTACCAGTGCCTAAGACACCGCACGCTAAAGACCCCAGCAGCTTCAGGCCGGTGGCTCTAACATCGCACCTGATGAAGACACTGGAGAGACTGGTCCTTGGCCACCTCCGCTCCACCGTGAGCTCAGCGATGGACCCGCTGCAGTTTGCGTACCGGCCTGGCATCGGAGTGGAGGACGCCGTCATCTACCTGCTGCACCGCTCACTGTCTCACCTGGAGAACCCCGGCAGCACTGTGAGGATTCTCTTCTTTGACTTCTCCAGTGCTTTCAACACCATCCAGCCACTGCTCCTGAGGGACAAACTGGAGACTGCCGGTGTGGACTGTGACCTGGCTGAGTGGATCCTGGACTACCTCACAAACCGGCCCCAGTTTGTGAGAGCCAAGAACTGCGTGTCTGACCTACTGACCTGCAGTGTGGGGGCGCCCCAGGGCACGGTCCTCGCGCCCTTTCTTTTCACACTTTACACTGCAGACTTCAGACACAACACGGACAGCTGCGTCCTGCAGAAGTTCTCTGATGACTCTGCCATCATTGGCTTCATTAAGGATGATGACGATGTGGAGTACAGAGGACTAGCGCAGGACTTTGTGGACTGGTGTCAGCAGAACCACCTCATCATCAATGCAGGGAAGACCAAGGAGATGGTGGTGGACTTCCGCAGACGCCACTCTACTGTCACCTCAGTGAACATCCAGGGAAGGGACATTGAGAGAGTGGACTCTTACAAGTACCTGGGTGTTCATCTGAACAACAAACTGGACTGGACTCACAACACAGATGCACTGTACAGGAAGGGCCAGAGTCGGCTCTATCTCCTGAGGAGACTCAGGTCTTTTGGAGTGAGGGGGCCACTCCTGAAGACCTTCTATGACTCTGTGGTGGCATCAGCCATCCTGTACGGTGTGGTCTGCTGGAGCAGCAGCATCACAGAGAGGGAGAGGAAGAAGCTGGACAAGGTCATCAAGAAGTCCAGCTCCGTCCTGGGCTGTCCTCTGGACTCAGTGCAGCAGGTGGGGGACAAGAGGGTCCTGGCTAAGGTCATCTCTATGCTGGACCATGAGTGTCACCCCCTGCAGGACGCCCTGTCTGCTCTGGAGAGCAGCTTCAGTGACAGACTGATTCACCCTCGCTGTGGGAAGGAGAGGTTTCGCAGGTCTTTCCTTCCTGCTGCTGTTAGACTGTACAATGAACACTGTTAACACTGAACATGTGTCATTCAACTATATCTATGTGCAATACTGAAGACCTCTGGTACAATTCACTCATGTCACTTACTGATATTTATCCTGTCTGTACATAAACATAGTCATTACTGTAAATAACATAATATACTGAAGTCACTTTACTGAGATTTACTCTGTTCATATGCTGCACTGTTACTTTTATTGTACATAATAGTATTTTTTGGTATTTTATATTTTGTATTTTATATTTTTGCTCCACCAAAACAAAATTAGAGTCTATCTTTAAGTCTATTTCTAAATTATTCTTTTTTTTTAGCTATTATCTATTATCTTGTTTTATTGCATGTTCCATTTTCCTGCTGTTCTTGAACTGTGCGTTGCAACACTGGAATTTCCCCACTGTGGGACTAATAAAGGCATATCTTATCTTATCTTATCTTATCTTATTAGTCCAGTTCACTTGGTTTAGCAGAAGAACTCACTGGAACAGACTCTTTCACATATTCTTTCACATTCTGAATATTTAGTGTGTGTATATTAGTGAAGGGCACTATGGGTGAGGGGCATGGGCACGAGGCATTAACCTTGGCATTAAAACTTGGAAGACACAAACACACACCTCAATTTTGACGACAATGCCAAATAAACAGACTCATTCACAGGGCAGTCACAAGACATAAGGCACACAAGGCACGGATGGACTAACCACTATGACCTTCCTAACAACAACGAACGCAAACAAAACAACATTTAGTAGTATAGGCCTACAAAATAAAATCGCACCTATGAAATGTTATGCCTTGTTCTTTCGTCTTCTTATTGCCCTCATTTGCACAGCTGTATGTGGAGCAAAAGTCGTTATCTTTGCTCGCTGATACTGTGAAAAAGTGTGGTCAAATGACTAACGTTCAGTGACAACTTTAGACCATGGAACCACCGTACCAAGATGGCGGCAGTAATAACGCATGCCAAGAGGCTGAAGGAGAGATCTACCATTCTATATTTATGCTGAATAATTAACGAAAACATCAAATACTGATTTTTCTGACAAACTTTTTTGTGATTTCTGTTTTCATAAAAGGACTCTGCTCAAACACGTCACAGAAGAATCGACAAAAAGACTGAACTCTGAACCGACAAACGAATACAAGAGTCACATTTCAAAACATGTTTGTACAGATCTACACTACAGGGTTGGAGGTTTAATGCAGAATAAGACAGGAGACTAGTGTCCAAAAGAAATACATGTGAATGTGGTCAGTAAATAACATGGAGAGGGAAACAGTGGAGTTACACATTCAGCTGATTCAAAAAAAAAAAAAAAAAAAGAAAAAAAAAGAAAAACAATATAAAGTTTTGTAGAATTTCTAAAGCACTTGAGCTGGACACATGACAGGGACGTCAGGGACTTTCTCTAGTCCTGGTTTAGTCCTGGTTCAGGTTAGTCCAGATCTCTCTCTCTCTCTTCCCTCTCTGTTTTTCATCCTGCCGGTGACGACAGTCGGTGCTCAGACAGTGAAGGTGAAGAACAGTCAAGGTGGAGGCACGATTTCCTCCTTGAATGTGTCTTGCCCCAGTACAGATATACTGCATAAGCAGCTTGAGGTCAAAATAAGTCCACTGTGTACTCTCTGCATCTGATTAGAAAGCATTTTATTGTATGAGAATCAGGAAGTGCACATTAGTATGCTAGTTGTTAGTGAAAAGTGCTTAGAAACTCATTGTGGTGAATATTTATAATGCTCAGAATGCTTAAGGTAAGTGAGGAAAAACGTTGGAGGAAGACAAAATGAGGAAGACAAAATGAGGACAAAGGTGTGTGGTCTTGCCTCTGAGCAGCAGCTGAAACACCAGGCCTCAAATGTAAAACAAGAGGATAACTCAAACATGCAGGAATCACTCAAAACACAACATGATGAAGGAGCACGCTCACACGCTTAAATTCATGTCCCTGTGATCTGTTTAGAATGTTTAGAAAGAACAATATGGTTGTGTATCATGTGGATGAAACTTCAACAAACCAAACATCACATGAGTACTTACAACATTGTGTTTTTTTTGGTCACACCCTGGTTTATTTCAGGCATTGACTTTTCTGGTGGTCACTGCAGAGATGCATTCAAATACACAGGGACATTTGTTTATGCAAATCTCAAGTTGCATAAATGAAGAACATTTAAATGATGGATGAGAATCTGCACAAAGACCAAAACACAAACAGCTCTGCAAAAGTAAAAGCAAAAGTAAAATTATAACCCACATTCTAAAGAAAAACAACAGCTCACAATTTTTATTTGCAAAATTTTCAGACAAATCAAGTCAAATATGTAAATACAAAGACTTTTATTTCGGTGATACAAAAACTCACTCAGTGTTCAGTGTAAAAAGTCCTGAAAGACGAGGAGCTGCAGACAACAGCTCATGTTTTTAACAGCATCACACATTTAGAAGAGTTTGTGGTGTGTGGCTCTTTAGTTTTGAGTCAGTGGCATAAATGAGTTTCAGTATTACTGATTGTTGCTTGCATTTTCTGACTGAAATGAGTCTGACTGAGTTTGTGAAAGTACTGAATGAAAGCTGTGTGTAGAATCCCTCAGTCGTCCAGGTAGAATCCATGGGAAAATTTGTCAACTGGACAGAGTTTATTTGGTCGAATATGTTTCGCAGCTCATCCAAGCTGCTTCTTCAGTTCTGGTCAGACGCTGGTGGACACTGCTTTATATCTGCCTGAAGGGGGCGCTAACTACAATGAAATTACTCTGGGACTACCACACATATTTATTTACAGTTTCTGTTAGTTAGGTGTGTCTATTCAATATGGAGTTGTTTACAGTTTCTGTTAGTTGGGTGTGTCTATTCAATATGGAGTGGGAGTGGGGGAGTAGTTAGCATATCCATTCAGGGCCATGATGGGTGTTTTCACACCTCTGGACCTGACCTGGCTAGTCCCATTGTTTTCCCAGTTTGTTTTGATTTAGGTTTGAGGATAGAGTTATAGATGGGAGACAAATGATGTCTGAGACCCCCATTTCTGTTCAAGGAAGGATTCTCTTTCTTGACAAAAATAGCTTCTTTAACTCCCCTCTCAAACCAGTTCTTTTCTCTGGCCAAGATCTGGACCTCACTGTCCTCAAAGGAGTGGCCTGTGGCTTTTAGGTGGAGATGTACGGCAGATTGCGGCCCACCCTGGTTTTCCCGTCTGTGTTGATACATTCTTTTGTGAAGTGGCTGTTTTGTTTCTCCAATGTAGCGCTCACTGCAGTCTTCACTACACTGAATGGAGTAAACCACATTGCTTTGTTTGTGGCTCGGTGTTTTGTCCTTAGGATGGACCAGTTTTTGTCTTAAAGTGTTTGTGGGTTTGAAATAGACTGGGATTTCATGTTGTCTGAAGATCCTCTGTAGTTTTTCGGAAACGCCAGCCAGGTAAGGAATAGTTACACCCTTTCTCCTGGGCTCTGCTTCTCTGTTGTTCTGTTTCTTTGCTCTCTTCGTTTTATTGAAAGCCCATTTAGAATATCCACAAACAGAGAGGGCTTTCTCCACGTGTTGTTCTTCTTTCTCCTTTCCCTCTGCGCTTGTAGGAACCACTTGTGAAAACACCCATCATGGCCCTGACTGGTTCTGCTAACAACACCCCACTCCCACTGCATATTGAATAGACCCACCTAACTAACAGAAACTATGGCAAAAAAGGAGAAAATTTAATTTGTCAACTGGACATAGTTTATTTGGTTGAATACGTTTCGCAGCTCATCCAAGCTGCTTCCTCAGTTCTGGTCAGATGCTGGCGGACACTGCTTTATATCTGCCTGAAGGGAGGAGCTTAATTACAATGAAAATTACTCTGAGACAACACATATTTAAATACAGTTTCAGTTGGTCAGGTGATACAATATGGAGTTGTTAACAGTTTCTGTTAGACAAATGGGAGTTATAGATGGGAGACAAATGATGTCTCCCATCTATAACTCTATCCTCAAACCTAAATCAAAACAAACTGGGAAAACAATGGGACTAGCCAGGATATGTCCAGAGGTGTGAAAACACCCATCATGGCCCTGAATGGATATGCTAACTACTCCCCCACTCCCACTCCATATTGAATAGACTCACATGACTAACAGAAACTGTTAACAACTCCATATTGTATCACCTGACCAACTGAAACTGTATTTAAATACGTGTTGTCTCAGAGTAATTTTCATTGTAATTAAGCTCCTCCCTTCAGGCAGATATAAAGCAGTGTCCGCCAGCATCTGACCAGAACTGAGGAAGCAGCTTGGATGAGCTGCGAAACGTATTCAACCAAATAAACTATGTCCAGTTGACAAATTAAATTTTCTCCTTTTTTGCCATGGATTCTACCTGGACGACTGAGGGATTTTACATATAACAGAAACTATAAACAAATGGGTGTGGTAGTCTCAGAGTAATTTCAATGTAGTTAGCGCCCCCTTCAGGCAGATATAAGGCAGTGTCTACCAGCATCTGACCAGAGAGCTGTTTGAGCAGTCAGAAGTTGCTTTACAGCAGACAGAAGTGTGGGCTGCTTATGGAGCTGCGTATGAATGACCAAACACAGAATCAGATTTAGTCCAATGAAATGTCCCCAAAATACTACAACTGATATATGAATTATGTGATTAAACAAAAATGAATAACAAGCAAAATAAAGCCTTTAAAAAAACAAGTCCTTTGTTAAAGTTTTTGTGACTTTTTTGAGATGGTTCAGTTCATTTGTTTTGTAGGATTAAGTTCAGTTAAAAAAATAACACTGATTAATTTGACTCCAATTCAGAATCATGAGACAAAAGACACAAAGTCCACAATCCAAGGACTGCAGGGCAAAAGAAACTAAACTGTCCTACCACCAGCTCCATCACAGAAGAGTCCACAGCTCAGAGTCCCATCAAAAACCTGACCTGAAAACAAGGTCAAAACAGGTTTCAGTTCAACGTTACCGTTAGCATTTCATCATTAAACATGATTCAGTAGTTTAATTACTGTTGTGGAACATCAGTCATCAACATTTCCAAAAGAAAACTACAGATTCAAGGTCCTGTTACACAGAATTGTGAGCTTTAAGCCTAAAAACTTTAACTTTATTATTAGTCTGTCTACATCTCCAAAACTCACAATGCTCTGTCCCACTTTGTGATGTCATGAAGACAGTGGCAGTTTTCATGTTAACAGCTCCTTTTACCGTTAGTTCAGTAGAAATGGGCAATTCCAGGGCTGAAATGATCCAAATGATTCTAGTGAAGGTGTGTGGAGTTTAAACACACAGTTGAGCGTTTCCTGTATTACCACATGACATCACAAGGTGGAACAGTTTGAGAGAAGAACTCAGACTAAATGTGCAGGGTTTGTGTGTTAAACATGTGTGAATGAAACAAAACACAACTCCAGGTATGTTGAGGAAACTACTTAAAACACAGATCATTAAATAGCCTAATATGGCCCACGTCGTCCAAACTTCCAGCACTGAACGTTCATGTTTCACAAAGCACCGCAGCAGCGTGACAGGACAGCCGCATGGAAGGAAACACAATCAAGTAGGTTGAGACATTAAGTTTCATTCATTACTTTGGGCCAGGATCGGTAAATTCGTAAACAAACACTAAAGTAGTCGCATTATTAGGGTTCATTTGCAAGAAACTCGTACTAAATTCAAAGCCATTGCCATCTTAACATTACACAGCAAAGAAAAGGCCGGAGCAAAACTCACTATTGCGTTGTAACTGATCTTAAAGCGTAAATAGAATGCGTAAAGAGAGGACAGAGCCGAGTAGCAGCCGCTCAGTTCGGTACCAGTCCAGACGCACAGAGCGGAGCGCGGAGGAGCAGAAGCCTCAGAGCGGCACAGGATCATTTAATCCAGTCCGGGGTTGAGCAAATCAGGGGCCACTTCTCATTTCTCTTTCCTCGCTTCCTTCTCCTTTGGTGTTGCCCACTTGCCAGGATCCTCAGCTTCTGAACCACTTCAGAGAGATCCACGTCATCACAGCGCCGCCAAGTGCCGTTCCAATCATGGATCTATTTTATCATAGTTCTTTGGTTCCAGTTCACCCAGAGCACCCACGTCCTCCGCGCTCCCCTCCTCCGTTTGGCTTTTACCAAGGATGCACCTGTTCTTCCTTGGCCACCTCAGAGCGCTGTAAATTGACCACAGTGCACTGCAATTTTCATTGTTTTTATTTTTTATTTTTTTTACAAACTTTATTTAAGCAGTAAAATGCATTTGAATAAAATATAACTCATTCTACAATAAAAATAAGAAAATATTTTTGCTGTTTTAGCCACATTGCTGCAGATAACTCCACTATCAGATTGAATTAATTCAAATCAGGACAAATGCTGAAAAATCTCTTAAAGAAGGGGATTGGGAATACAATTAGTCCATCATCCGAAAATGTTTCAGCCTGTACATTTATTTATTTAGGCTAATTATCAGCCTGATAATGATCATGATAATGATTGCAACATAATGAAGGCTGATGATTCACTCAGCCTTCATTATGTTGTAATGACAGACACATATAAACACCTCTGAATACTTTACATTTGTAGAAACACTGATGTTTATTCAAACTGGGAGTCTGTTCCAGGTGTCCTCCAGGAGCTGTGAGAAGGACACTCGACTCAGCTTCAGAGGAGTCAACTCTGGAGGAGTGCTACAAAGTGATCTTTGAAGGAAGGATCCTGGGAATTGAGAAACACCCATTGATTCTTCTCCTCGATTCTGCACCCACCCACAGAGGAATAGAGGAGAGAGACGAGCAGAGGAGGAGAGGAGAGAGAGGAGCAGAGGAGAGAGAGGAGCAGAGGAGAGAGAGGAGGAGAGGAGCAGAGGAGGAGAGGAGCAGAGGAGGAGAGGAGAGAGAGAAGCAGAGGAGGAGAGAGGAGCAGAGGAGAGAGAGGAGCAGATGAGAGAGAGGAGCAGAGGAGCAGATGAGAGAGGAGCAGATGAGAGAGAGGAGCAGAGGAGCAGATGAGAGAGGAGCAGATGAGAGAGAGGAGCAGAGGAG
The DNA here is from genome assembly GCA_029959045.1 of Taenioides sp. WSHXM2023. Taxonomy (NCBI): domain Eukaryota; kingdom Metazoa; phylum Chordata; class Actinopteri; order Gobiiformes; family Gobiidae; genus Taenioides; species Taenioides sp. WSHXM2023. Next base: position 2,111,915 of record CM057088.1, read on the forward strand.
CAGATGAGAGAGAGGAGCAGATGAGAAGAGGAGGAGATGAGAGAGGGGCAGAGGAGAGAGAGAGGAACAGATGAGGAGAGAGGGGCAGAGAGACGAGCAGAGGAGCCCTGTAAATGAGGACTATACTAAGACTCATTTTACATTATTCCAGGACTTTTAAATCAAAGTCAGACCAATATCTTCATTTTCAGTTAAACGTGTGGTACGTGTGTTTTATTCGTTCCTTTGCTGCTGTCCTGGACCGCTGCTCTTGCTACAGTACAAACTCCTCACTACCATGGGCCACCTCACCCCATGTTATTGTGCCCCCTTGTGGCACATTAACCCATAATCTATGTATTTTGTATTTTTCCAATGTTGGCCCTGATCATTTCTGAGTGACTAGAGCCAAAAGCTCACTGTAACACAAACCTGCATCTGAACAATCTGTGTTAAATATGACTGACCTGTAGAACATGTGATGTCATATGATACACGGGTCTGCGGCTGTGACCTAAGCGAGCCTCCACTGTGGTGAAATGTTGAAATGAAGAAGAGCTTAAATTCTGTTTAATTGAAAAGTTTATTTCTTTAAACTTCAAACCAAACTCGGCAACAGCTTGGACATTTCCAAAAATATTTTATCAAAACATATTTACATAGTTGTGTTTTTGACCTGAAAAACTCATGAAGGTGAAGCCGGCGACAACCAACACATCCTGGATATTTTACAAACCAATAAAAAGCACTTAAAGTCTTAAAAGTCACAGATCAGTGAAGGACGAGGAGCTCAAAACAAAAAAGGTACTGCAGAAGCCTCATGTGATAAGCTGCAACACAAAACAGATGACAGTTAAGAGACTCAACCAGGACTAAAGCAGGACTAAAGCAGGACCAAAGCGAGACTAAAGCGGGACTAAAAGAAGATTAAAACAGCACTAACGCAGGACTAAACCAGGTCTAAAGCAAAATTAAACTAGGACTAAGGTGGGACTAAAGCGGAACTAAAGGAGGACTAAAATGGGACTAAAGCAGATCTAAACCAGGTCAACACCAGGACTAGGCAAAGACTAAAAGAAGACACTTTACTGCCCCCCTGTGGCTAGAGCTTGCACCACTGGACTGAACTCTGTGTGTATCAAAATTTCTTTCCATTCTTCCGTGTTCTAAATCATCCCAAACATGTGGCAGAATTGGGGTAAGCAAATCTGAGCAAATTTAAGCTAATTCTGAAAAAAGCCTTGAATTGAATATCAAATGTGGTCCCATTCTGAACAAGAAAAACGTGTGACTCAAACTGCAAAAGGAGCAGAGTGGACACAGTGAGACCCACTGAACTGCACACGCTCACTGTAGGTCAAACATTTACACTTGTACATTGAGATTCACTATAGTTGGTTAAATTATTTGAATGATCATTGCATTTCTATGAAATACATTATTTAAAGCTCCCATTTCTGATCTCTGTTCTAATGATGTTTCCTCATCACAAACAGACCTGGAGTTGTGTTTTGTTTCATTCAGACATGTTTAACACACAAACCCTGCACATTTAGCATATTCTTCTTTCAAAAAGAAAACACTCAGTTCCACCTTGTGACATCATGTGGCAATACAGAAAGTACTCCACTATGTTTTTAAACTCAGTTTCAATAGAATTATTTGGATAATTTCAGCCCTGGAGTTGCCAATCTCTACTGAACTACAGGTAAAAGGAGCAGTTCACATGTGAATGAAACAAAACGTAACTCCAGGTACGTTTTTGATGAGGTAACAACATTCTAAGATGGCTCACAAGAGTCATCATTTGCATTAATAAAGTCATGAGCTGACATGGGGAGTCTCAGCAGTGCATCATGTGGTCCTGTCCTTCACAAACCCATGCGCACTACTGCTCTTATGAGTAAAACAGATCATTCTTACAGCTTTATCTAAACTGATAGATTTGTCAGTGCCACTAAGAACCCTATTGATATAAAGGGACACTGTTAAAAGGTCCTATATTACGCAAAATTGACTCTTATGGACTTTATATTTTGTGTTACATTTTGTTTCATTCACATATGTTTGACTAACCTTTTATTATTAATCTGTTTACATCTCCAAAGCTCAAAATGCTCTGTTCCACCTTGTGATGTCAGTAGTGTAGTTTTCAAGTGAACAACTCCTTTTACCTTTAGTTCAGTAGAAATGGACAAATCCAGGGCTGAAATTATCCAAATGATGCAGCAGGTGGGGGACAAGAGGGTCCTGGCTAAACTCATGTCTATGCTGGACCATGAGGGTCACCCCCTGCAGGACGCCCTGTCTGCTCTGGAGAGCAGCATCAGTGACAGACTGATTCACCCTCGCTGTGTAAAGGAGAGATTTCACAGGTCTTTCCTTCCTGCTGCTGTCAGACTGTACAATGATCAATGCTAGTCATGTGTCATCTCCATAGCAACCATGTGTAATCTCCATAGTAATAATAACAATGTGCAATATTATTTAAAGTCACTTTACCTGCTATTATTTATTTACCCACCACTGTCCATCACTGCACTGTACACAATCATCTCAGAATCAAAAACACTTATTGTGCAATGTTCCTGTGCCTTTTAGCTTAGCTTACAGTGTTGTGTTTTTTAGTTGATTGTAAATACTTATTATTATTATTTATCTTGATTTTGATGCATGCTCTTATTTTCCTACTGTTTCTGTAACTTGCGTTGTGACACTGCAATTTCCCCATTGTGGGACAAATAAAGGATTATCTTATCTTATCTTATCTTATCTTATCTTATGATTCTAGTGAAGGTTTGTAAAAACACAGTGGAGCACTTCCTGTATTACCACATGACATCACAAGGTGGAACAGAGTGTTTTCTGTCAGAGAGAAGAACTCAGGCTAAATAAGTTAAACATGTGTGAATGAAACAAAACACAACTCCAGGTGTGTTTGTGATGAGGAAACAACATTAGAACACAGATCAGAGAACATATGGGCCGTTTAAAGTCCAGAGGAGGCACTCACAGATTTGACGGTCTGTTTGATGAAGTCTTTTTTGCTGCTCAGGTCGTGCTCTGAATATGCCTCAAACACCTGCAACACACAAACACAACACTGAGCCAATACTGGAGATGGACTAATGTGTACTACCATGTTAGATTTCATATTTACACTTGTGGGAGTACAGCAGCATTAGTAATAGTAATATTGCGTGTACCATCTGGCAGATCTGCAGTAGTAGTAGTAGCAGTAGCAGTAGTAGCAGTGGTAGCAATAGTAGTAGTACTAGTAGCAGTATTGCTTGTACCTTCTGACAGATCTGCTTCATGGTGAGCTCCTCCAGATCAGCCTCCTTCAGTAAACTCTGCACTGTCTCCTTTAACTGTTGGTCACTTGGAGTCTTCTTCACCATTTTACTGAGAGGCTTGTCTTCATCAGAGCTGTCGTCCGCTGGAAATGCAAAACACAGATTAGACTATACAACAGATGCACACAACAGTACAAATATAAGACAAGACTGCACATTTAACCCCAAACAGGAACTTCAAAGTGCTGATGACAGGTTTGGATGATTCTTTCATTTTGATTTCATTTGTTGTGACAATACCTGTTGTAAATATAAATTATAGTTTTACACCAATCAAGAAGCAATTAGTGAAGAAAAGTTGAAAAATCTGTTGAAAATTACAGGAAGTACAAAGTTCTAGTTTAGACAGTTCCTCATTGATGACATCACACTAGGAGAATCCTATCCTAAAGGCTGTCACATTTTACAGACAAAAAATACATTTTTATTATACTTTAAAAATGATTTGAACAAAATGAAGATGTTTTAAGATGTGATTATTTTATTATTATTTTATTTTATTTATATTTAGTGTTGTGTTGTGGTTGGAGAAATACAGCAGTAGAATGGGGCTTGTCACTGATAGAAATGATCATGGAAAAAACATTTGTGGATTTGACTTTTGGAGATTTCTGACCTGTGGTGTTGTTGGTTTTGCTGTTACTGCTGCTGTCCGCCTTCTTCGTCTTCGTCGCTGGTTTGGATTTTTTCTTCTGGGGCTGAAACAGAGTCAGGTTAACCACTCTGCCACAGTAACACAGGGAGGACATATGCACACTCCACTCAGAGAGTCAGGGATCAGGGATTCAGCCCACAACCTCTTTCAGGGTTGCCACGCTTTGCTTGAAATTCCAGGCCTTTTCCAGGACAGTATTTTTTCGTTTGACAGATTTTCAAATAAAGATGTAGTGTAAGACTGTATCTGCCCACAATTAGTACTAATTATTTTAACATATAAACATATATTTTCTCTTTGCATTGTATTACATAGGCCTATATATCACCCCGTTCATTTCTTCTTCAAATTAGAAGAGTAGTAGTAAACACAAAATACTTAATTTAAAATTTTGTCCAAATTAGGTGTAATTTCCTGCATTTTGGTGATTTTTTTTTCCCAGAAAAAAAAATAATGGCCCTTTTTACTGTGATGATGAAGTAACAGTCTACATTAATTTGATATACAGTAAAGCAAAGGGTGGAGAAATTTTCCATGTTTGGAAAACAGACCAATTATTTTTCAAGTTTTACAAGGAAGCGTGGGAACCCTGTCCTCACTGAGCAGAGAGGGGGCTGCTCTCACCTGGCTGTCGCTGCTCTCTGACTCAGAGTCTGTCTCTTCTTTCCTGCTTCTTTTTTTCGCAGGTTTATTTTGGGATTTAGTTTTTTTTGATGGAGTCACCTTTTTGTCTTTCCCTCGGGCTTTAGGTTTGGGAGACTGGAATGAAACGCATGGAATGACATTAAACTGGGTTCTAAAGATCTGACCTAGTTTTCCCTATTTCAACAATTTTGGTGAAGATTATAATTTAACTTCCTGGTTGGACATGAGGCAGATGTGACATACTTCGCAGCAGTAATAATTTCATAACTGTTACTTAGCAATCATAATGATAAGAAGGGCCAAAACCTCTATAAGTTATGATTAGACTAATAAAAATGACAGCACTGTCACTCGTGTCGTCTGCTCTGCTTCTGTGCTGCTTCTTGTTTTGGATCAGAGTAAATTACATTAAAATGCATAAAAATTGTAAAGAAAATTACAGATCATTCAGTTCTTTTCAAAAATGAACAAAATTTGGTTCCAATAGGACTCGTTCAAAAGAGCAAACCCGTTCACAAAAGTCACATCAATAATAGCTACATCCTGTAATTTTCCACTTTGTATTAGATAGAAATTGTGATGTGACTCTTGGAAAACTGTGATATACATTTTTGACATCAGTGTTTCCCCTCAATAGAAGAGACTATGAGGGCCCCATAGACTAAAAAGAACACGGACTAAACACTGGCCAAACAAATTCACACTTTGTTGCTCCTTATATTGACATTCACATAAAAAGTAACTACACAGTTCAAATATGAAATACAGGCAATAAATGACTTAAATTCCACAAACTGTATGAAAGAAAGTTATTAATCTAGAAAGTATTTGTGCCACCATAGTCTGAAAAAAATCTATGGGAAACAGTGGACATATCAACCTCCCCTGCTCCTTACCGCCTCATCTTCTTCATCATCCTCCTCTTCATTCTCAGCCTGCTCATCCTCCTCCTGTTTATCTCCAGACTCTGCCCCAGACCCTGCCTCTGATCCGTCAGTCTCAGTCGCGGTCTTCCTCTCCTCTTCCTCCTCGTCGTCCTCTTCGTCGCTGCTGGAGTCCATGACAATGGCTTTGCTCTTCTTGGGGCTGGTGTTGGAGCTCGGTTTCTGTTTGCTGCTGTTTCGCTTCTTTGACGTCTTTTTGGGTTTTGAGTCGTCACCCGAAAGCTTCTTCTTGGAGCGTTTTTTCTTTTTTGGCAATCGCTAAAGAAACAACCGTTATTTTAGCAAAGACAGAATATAATGCCTGAAACATATTTAGGTCTGTGTGATGCATTTACACAAAGTTTTGTTACCAAATGGAGTTTTGACTTCACTTGGGAGTGGATTGGTACAGGCCGCAAGGGTCTCTCCACTTTCTAAAGTGAACTATACTGGCTCCTTTGACCCTGGAGGGTACTAGCTCCCAGAGGGATCTGAGACCAGTATGCAGGGTTTATGAAGGGTTCAACAAACCAAATTTAATGCTTTTTAATGCCACAATTGCCACAGTATTTAATGCCATTATAGATGAGGAAAGAAAGATATTTAAAGGTCCACTATGTAACTTTTCTGGTGGAGGGTCCGTCAAATGCTTTTCTCCATTGAAGTGTTATTACTTTGTCTGGAATGTTTCACACTGTGGCATTAAACCTTTCCATCTTCATGGAGACCAAACCAGACCAAGTTACAGGTCAGATCTGTGGAAAGGCGACCCCGCTCAGTCAGAATGCCTGTTTTTCTAGGTATTTTTGTAAGTGAATAAATGCAAGGTAGAGCTGTTTAATGTCACACTGTGGAACATTCCAGGCAGAGCAATGACATCTCCATAGAAGCAAGCAGGTGACGGACCCTCCACCAGAAAACTTGCACAGTGCACATTTAAGCTTTCATCTTGTCAAAGGTTTTGTGACACTCAGCAGAATGAGGAGAACCTATAGATAGTTATTATAATGCAAAACATTTATAAAGCTTATTTACTGCATTGTGTGTTTTGGACCCAATTCTACCAAATATCTCTTGTATTAGGGATCAATGCATTTATTGAAAACGTTTCCAGCCAAAATGACCCAGACTCAACACACCGCAACGCACACCTCTCCTGTCCACCTCGAACGCTCTCTCTTCCTGGCTCGGGGTGCTCTCTCTGCCCGGCTCAGGGCGCCCTCTCTGCCTGTGTCGCCCAGTGCACTCTCTGCCCGTGTTGCCCGGAGCGTTCTCTGCCCGGCTCAGCTCAGGGCGCTCTCTCTGCCCGGCTCAGCTCAGGGCGCTCTCTCTGCCCGGCTCAGCTCAGGGCGCTCTCTCTGCCCGGCTCAGGGTGCTCTCTCTGCCCAGCTCAGGGCGCTCTCTCTGCCCAGTTCAGGGCGCCCTCTCTGCCCGGCACTCGGCTCAGGCGCTCTCTCTGCCCATGTCGGGCGGCTCGGGGTGTTCTCTCTGCCCGGCTCAGGGCGCCCTCTCTGCCTGTGTCGCCCAGTGCGCTCTCTGCCCAGCTCAAGGCGCTCTCTCTCTTCCCAGCTCAGGGCGCTCTCTCTGCCCAGCTCAGGGCACCCTCTCTGCCCAGCTCAGGGCGCCCTCTCTGCCCAGCTCGGGGCACTCTCTCTGCCCATGCCAGGCGGCTCGGGGTGCTCTGTCTGCCCGGCTCGGGGCGCTCTCTTTGCCCAGCTCAGGGCGGCTCAGGGCGCTCTCTCTGCCCGGCTCGGGGCGCTCTCTCTGCCCAGCTCAGGGCGGCTCGGGGCGTAGCTCCTGGAGTTGAAGTTAGCCTCTCTAATCAGCAAGAAACCCGGAGACAACTACCCGCCAATGGGAATAAACATCTGGTGGCGTTCAGCATATATGGCATAGGTATAAACGTAAATGTTCTGTGCTGCACGCAACAACAGTAAACAACAGCAAAATTAACTTCCTTGAATGTATTGTAATAAATGTTAGCTAAGTACAAGAAATATTTTTTGCACAACTGCAACAATATTTTTAATGCCGCTTGAAATTAAATGTAATTATTTTTTAATGCTTTTTAAGGCCTTAATTTCGACAGAATCCATTTAATGACTCTTAATACTTTTTAATGCCCTGCGGAAACCCTGAGTATGGTACAGTGTGGTTAATACGACAAAACTGAGGACTGGACAAGATAGAACGCAGAGTCAGGTGCAAACAAGATGTCTAAAAGCAGATACAAACACGCACACATAAAATCTCTCACTAAATGCTGACTTGATCTTGTGATAAGCCAGTATATTTCCAGTGATGTGACTTACATGATGAGCTGATATACTCAGCAAAACAATGGTGGTTATTGATGCACAACACTCACCTCAAGATCAAAAATATAATAATAATAATACATCTAGCCACGTCTCACAGCGCCACAAATCTGCAATTGCTAAACTCTTAGTGAATCTCTGAGATGGGCCTAAAGTGTAATTGAGGTACGATTTAGATTTGAATTATTAAGTTAATATGAGTTCTGTTTGGGTGATGTCAGTGTCTCACAGATGACTGGACCCAGACTCGACTAGAGGGAGCTGCTCCACAGACCCGCTCCAAGCGAACCGTGCCAATGTAAAAGAGGCTTCTTGTGTTTGGTTATACTTTAAAAACTCTATATCTCCCAAAATAATACATAATGTGTAAAAATGAGACCTTTCCGCTGCTTTTGGGTGACACCAGAAACGTCATGATCCTGTCGACCAGGTCTGAGTGAGTGCCCTTCTTCTCCAGGTCCAATACCTCACACACAAACTTCAGCTTTGTGTTTGTGAAGTTCCTACAACAAAAACACAACATCTCAGAATTCTGTAGACAAGGACTGAACCAGGAGTAAAGCAGGTATAAAGCAGGAGTAAATTGGGGTCAAACCAGGGCTAAACCAGGACTAAAGCAGAAATAAAACTAGACTAAAGCAGGACCAAACCAGGACTGAACCAGGACTAGACCTAAAGCAAGACAAAACCAGATCCAAGCCCAAAGTAAATCAGGACTAATGTAGGTCTAAAGCAGGTCTAAACCAAGACTAAAGAACTAAACCAGGAAGTAAAGCAGGTCTAAACCAAGTCAGGTCCAAACTAGGACAGGACTAAACCAGGACTAAACAATGGACTTAAGAATGATGATTTAAACATGAATTCAGACAAAAATAATTGAAATCTCTGGACTCACTTCTGGAGTTTGTCACGTTTTTTGTTGAACTGTTCACTGTCGGCATCGAAGGGAAATCCATTAAACTGACGAAGGTTCTTCTTTATCAATGACAACTGACAACACAAAAATACATTTAGATCATTGAGGTTTCTCTTGCATTATAAAGCTCCACCACGGCTCGCCACCTGCTTGCCTCCATGGTGATGTTATTCATTTGTCTGGAATGATCATCAGTATGACAGCGCTTTCTTGCATTTAGTAAATTACATGTTTGTGTTGCTAAGATCAATTCCACAGAACTGACCTGTAACTTGGCTTAGTCGCATTACTTGCTTGTCTCCACGGAGACAAAGAGGGACTGGACTTTTAGTCAAATTGTGCAGACTTAAGTCAAAACTTGTGAAACATGAGGACACATGAGGAAACATACACTGACAGTGGCCCTGACTGAGAGCTTTCACCTAAACAAGAGAGGTGAAGCCTCTTCAGTGCTCTTACTGCCCCATGATTGGCTGTAGATCTGTCCATTAAAATGCACTTGCCTTATCATCGAGATTGACCAAAGTTTAGATTGCAATCTATCGATCTTTTGATTTTTGGCACAGTCCTACATATAGTCATATAATGCTTTTCAATTTCTATTTTGAGCTATTTAGTCAAAAAGGGCACACAGACAATGGGGCAATAGCTAAAAAATATTGGCATCAAATAACAGTATTAAGTATCGATAACAGAAGATACATGTACTGTATAATCAGTATCAAAATCGCTGATAATGATACGAGGACCGATATATTGCCCATCCCTTCTTTGAAATAATGATGCATTTTATAAGTTTCATATTTTTTAATACATGTTTCAGACCTGTGAGTGAGCTGATATGTGGTACTAAACATTTCACAGTGAGAGCAGCCACAGTCAAAGCAATGGCCAAAGGGAATAAACATTTAGCAATAGGATATTAATATTCACTAAATAAGGTTTTCTGTGCATACTTTTCCTCGGCGGTCAAAGAGCAGACTGTGCAGAGGCACCAGGTCGATCGGTTTCATCTTGTTGAGTTGGTGACAGGTGCGAGGGATGTCCCCCAGTTTCTCTCCACTGCCTGAAACACAACCACAACAACACGATCAGGTCAAGGTCTAATTTGTCTGCAACTACAGCACTGGCTCTGAGGGGGTATTTGACTTCTGTAACACCTAACATCTACATACATACCGTATGTAGATGACCATGTTACCGTTTATTGTTTTGAAAATGTTATATTCACTAAAAACAACATCTTAACATGTTTCACTTTCGTTTTTGGCACTCCGAGTCTCCCCTCCCTAGAGTAAACACAAGAAGAATTAAACCTGTGAGTGTGTAACTGGAGGTGCAAAGTCACCTGCATGACTCCATGGAAACATAAAATGAAAATGACACTACAAAACATTATCCATGGAGAGAGATACGTTTACTGCCATACTGTGGAATATTATAGCCAAAGGAACAAATATTTCCATGGAAAAAAGCAGGAAGAGGTTCTCCTACCTAAAGTAAGAGCTGGTTTTCTGGCATTGCAAGCCCTCCCACAGTAAGGATGTGTTATGTTTGTTTTTCTACACTTTTCAGTGCAATATGCATGCATAAATAAATAAATAAATAAATAAATAAATAAATAAATATACACACATATATCTGACAAAAGTTACATAGTATGACTTAAAGAACAAATAAAATGTCTCAAAAGTCTTTCATCTGCTCCAAACCAAACTATACGTCTGACGTCTACAGTCCCTGACAAAAGTCTTGTCGCTTATCCATTTTGTAGAAACAAAAGCTTATAACCTGACTTTAAATGAATCGATTGATTTTAGAAATGTCTCATATGAAAGCTAAAACCCTTCCAAATTATGCTCAATATACTAAAATAAATTTGCTTCACTGAAGAAAGATTGATCATTTAATGAACACAGAAAGGTCAGATTTTGGCAAGACAAAAATCTTGTCGCCTACAGAAAATTGAACAAATAATTTACTTCAAATACAAAAATATGTTGCATAACGTCAGTGAATTAAGTAGTGGTGCTGTGAGATCCATATTTAATATCTTGTATGACTTGCATGAGCTTGAAGGACTGCATCCATGCGGTTCGACAATGATTCATACAGTTTGTTGATGAAGTCATCAGGAATAGCAAAGAAAGCAGTCTTACATGCCTCCCAGAGTTCATCAAGATTCTTTGGTTTTGCCTTCCATGCTTCCCCTTTCATTCTACCCCAGACATGCTCAATGATGTTCATGTCTGGTGACTGGGCTGGCCAGTCCTGGAGCACCTTGATCTTCTTCACCTTGAGGAACTTTGATGTAGAGATAGAAGTATGCGATGGAGCACCATCCTGCTGCAAAATTTGACCCCTTTTATGGTTGGGAATGTAAGAGGTAGCTAATACTTCTTGATATTTTAGGCTATTGATATTGCCTTCCACCCTGCAAATGTCTCGCACACCCCCATACTGGATGTAACCCCAGACCATGATTTTTCCGCCACCAAACTTAACTGTTTTCTGGGTGAATCTTGAATCCATGCGGGCTCCAGTAGGTCTCTTGCAATATTTGCGGCGGCTGTGATGTAATTCAACCGAGGATTCATCTGAGAAATCCACCTCCTGCCACTTTTCCAGTGTCCATCCTTTTAGCAGGCTGTGGGCCTTGGCAAATGCCACACAGTTTTTTAATTGCCTTTTGTTTAGTGCTGGTTTCTGTGCACTGATTCGACCATGGAGGCCATTTCGAGACAGAATTCTACAAACTGTTCTGGTTGACACAGGGACTTGAGGTGACCAGGCCTGGTGGAGCTCTACTGCAGTGGAAAAGGGGCTGGCCTTGGATTTTCGAATCAACAAACGGTCCTCCCGAGCAGTTGTCTTGCGGGGTCTGCCGGACCTGGGCTTGTCAAAAACATCTCCAGTCTTTTCAGATCTTTTTCTTATTCTTTGTACTTGACGCTGAGACACATTGAAGGTGTCAGCCACCTCAGCAGTGGATCTGGTCTTCAGCCTCTTGATAATTAACGCTTTGGTCTCAGGGTGGATCTTAGGCGTGTTGTCAGAGGTCAAGTTGCAGTTGATGTGAAGGTCTGGTGTGCTGGGGTTCTTTTTATACACACCCACTAATTGATTGATCAGTAACTGATCACAGGTGAGGCTGTAATCTAGGATTGGGTGCATCATATGACAAGGCGACAAGACTTTTGTCTTGCCAAAATCTGACCTTTCTGTGTTCATTAAATGATCAATCTTTCTTCAGTGAAGCAAATTTATTTTAGTATATTGAGCGTAATTTGGGAGGGTTTTAGCTTTCATATGAGACATTTCTAAAACCAATCGATTAATTTAAAGTCAGGTTATAAGCTTTTGTTTCTACAAAATGGATAAGCGACAAGACTTTTCTCAGGGACTGTATATACTGTAGACCTCGCCATTAAAAAGACCCAAGATCATTGACCATTATATAGGGTCGTATTAGATAGGGTTGTCGCAAAACTAAGGAGATTGTTGTCAATTTCCAGAGAGGCTACACCCAACACCCGCTACTGACCATCAACGGTGCTGCTGTGGAGAGAGTGAGCAGCACAAAATTCCTGGGGGTGCACTGTGAGGACTTCTCCTGGACCACCAACACTGCATCACTGGTGAAGAAAGCCCAGCAGCGCCTCTACTTCCTGCGAAAACTTACGCGGGCAAGTGCCTCATCACCCATCATGACCACATTCTACAGAGGACTCACTGAGAGCATCCTTTCCAGCTGTATCACTGTGTGGGGCGGAAGCTGCACTGACCACAACAGGAGAGCCCTGCAGCACACAGTGAACACAGCCAAGATCACTGGTGCACCACTCCCCTCCCTGCAAGACATATACACCACCCGAGATATATACACCAAGCGATCACAATTGTGAGTGATGCAAGCCACCCCGCACACAATCTATTCAGCCTCCTGCCCTCTGGGAGGAGGTACAGGAGCCTCTGTTCCTGCACCACCAGACTCACTAACAGCTTCATCCACCAGGCTGTTAAGATGCTGAACTCTCTCCCCTCGCTACCCACCAGGCTGCCAGGAAGCAAGGAATCTGCATCTCCCCAAGAACATATCTCCCCAAAGAACACTTGGACTCAGATCGCCCCTGACTCCCTCCCTCCCGTGTCTGGGTGGGTTTCCTCCAGGCACTTCCCCCCCATCAACCCCCAAAAAAACATGCTCCATAGGTAAAAAAAAAAATTCTCCAGCTGAGGTCCTGACCAAGCCTAGCAATAAGATCATGGAGATGGGTACCCGGTCGCCTTCATGTGGTGCCCACTGCCCCTGAAAGGATGGGTGAAATGCAGAGGATAATTTCCCTACAGGGATAATAAAGGATAATTATAATAATGAAAATAAAAATAAAAACAAAAAGATTGTCCTATTGTGCCTTGCATTATATATTTTTTGCCCTTTTGCATTGTTACCATTTATTATTGATTTATTACGCATGGGATAGTGACAAACATAATATTGATTCTTTGTATGATCTTTGTATGCAGAATTGACAATAAACTTTGAACTTGAACATGAATCTGTAAGTTACGGTTAGGCCAGTAGTGACAGTAGGTTAAAGGGCCTTCTCTTTTCTGATCTTATCTATGCGTTTTTAAACTCCACACACCTTCACTAGAATCTTTTGGATGATTTTTGCCCTGGAATTGCCAGTCTATACTGAATTAAAGATAAAAAGTAGCTTTTAACTAAAACTACCACTACATGACATCACAAGGTGGAACAGAGCATTTTGAGTTTTGGAAATGTAGACAGGCTAATAATAAAGGTTTATTCAAAAATGTGTGAATGAAACAAAACACAACTCCTGGTCTGTTTCAGAGGAAGTAACAGCATTCTAACTTGGCTTAAAGACTCAGTTCTTGTAGTATAGGACCATTAGGTTAGGGTTTGGTTAAGGTTACTCCAGTCGTGACTATGGTTAGGGTTAAGATCAGTCTACAGGAAATGAACAGAAGTCAATGTGATTTCCCCCAAAAGGCCTGTAAACCTCGTGTGTGTGTGTGTGTGTGTGTGTGTGTGTGTGTGTGTGTGTGTGTGTGTGTGTGTGTGTGTGTGTGTGTGTGTGTGTGTGTGTGTGTGTGTGTGTGTGTGTGTCCTGTACCGTCTCCAATGCTCAGTTTGACAGTCTTTTTGGGGACCTGCATGTCTAAACGCTCCACACTCTTCTTCGCTCTCTTTCCTTCAATGATCTCACCGACTCCTGGGACAAAAACACCACTGTTACATGAGACAAAACAACTAACCATTCTGACTGGACAATACTGAACCAGGAATCTGATAACTCACTGTAAAACTCATAATTTGGGAATCATTCTCAGAAGTGAATAGAGTAGGCAAAAACAGTACTAACAGAAACTAGAAGCACAGATTAGAAGTTGTATGAGTAAAAAAAGTATTTTAGTAACAGGATGTGACATCTGATTTATAATTTGAAGTTATAAAGTATAATTTGAATGTAATTTGAAGGACATTAATGCACAAAATCTGGTGTTTTCAAAATTGAGATCTGAAGGAGCGCTGCAAAAAACACAAATGTGCAGATCATTTCATATTGTCAACATAAAGCTTTTGTCACTTCTAGACTTGCTCACAGTGGAAGCACAACTTTTACTTGAGTAAAATAGGGTTGTCGCAAGTGAACAGTCGCATATTTATTTAATGAAATGTATAGACTTAAACTGTTCTAGAGCCTTTAAAAGTCTGTAACGTTGTCCTTACTGGATCTTTTGACTGGATAACTGCTGACAGCCTGCTGTTACAATACACCAGCATACTGTATACCAGATCTCTGTTCCGTCCATGGAACGGTTTTCTTTCTGCATGTGCAAAGGGACGGCAGGGTTAAAACCCTTTCATTGCCGGAGCACATTAACTGGCCAACTGGTATCAATGCTTTTGGTCAATGCAGACATTCAATAACACAAATACTGGTCGATACCAATAGTCGGTCAATATATTGGAGCATACATAGTATGTTTAACCAAATTATTTTGTGACAGTGGTACAATTTTGTTGCTTGTTCAGAGAAAGAAAACTTGTTTGTAAAATACATCTGACATATTCGCTGTTTTGATGATTCACATGTGTGCATTTCTTAGTAACCTGAGCAGGGAATTGTTTAATGAAGAAACTCTGTAGCTGAAATGTATAGAGTTTGTATGGAATGGTGAAGTGAGGACTTTTACCCCAGAGGGAGGGTTTGTCTGGACTGAGCTGCTCTCCTGGTGCCGCTGATCCGTCCATCGCCTCCTCCGCTGCTTCACTCATGGTTCTTCTGAGTCACTGGAGTCAAGAAGGTCAGGGTCAGAAAGAGCCGACAAAACAGACTGACCCAGAAACTAAACCAGGATTAAACCTGGACTGAACCAGGGAGTAAACAAGGGCTAAACTGTCCCTTCTCCTCTGTACCCTATATTCATCGTCCCTCCTCTGCACCATCACTCTCCTTCCTCTGCATCTTATATCCACTGCTCTGGTCCAAAAGATTCCTTCACACAAAATAAAACAGTATTACATTGGTATAAGAGTTGAGTTTAAAATACATATTAAACACTTGTGTATAATGTGTAATTACTGAGTCAACACGTCTAAGTGCATCCCTGGGTCTCCTCCTGTCACCACAAAAGCAGAGCGGGTTTGGCGCGTTTCAGTCACAGCTTTTCCACTCTGCACTTTTAGCTAATTTTGATCAGATAATTAACTCATTCTTGCCAATATCCTGACAACAGTGTTTGTCTAAAGGCACTAGTGT